>JABSSZ010000071.1:0-186502 GCA_013755755.1 Fusarium sp. NRRL 25184 | reverse complement strand
GGGGGAGCGGAGAGGGGAAGCAGTGTTCAGTCAGTTTAGTTAGAGCTCTTGATGTAGGAAGCTCTCTATGGAAGTGTTCAATTCTGACAGAGCTCAAATAGTGGCCAATTGAGTAGTTACCGACTTCTAAATCAGTGATATTATGCTTGATAAAGTCCCTGGATTAGTCTTGGCAGCTAAGTTGCTCGTAGAGGTCTGGAATGATCTATGAATAGCTTCCCCGCACCATGAGTCGATGTTTGTTTAGTCTTGAGTATCAAGAACGAACTGTCATACTCAGATCATGTCGCATCACGATGAAGGAATATACCAAGAAAAAGCAATTTTACCAGGGGGAGCAAACTTTCCCATATCATCATATCAGGTTCCGAAACGTCCCATTAATCACGTCTTGGAAATGCCATCACGTGGATATCGGGTTCTTGGTGTCGGCCGAGAGAGAAATGGCACATCATGTGTAAAGTAACATGACCCTACAGTAGTCTTTTCCTGTTCGTCCAAATGTGGTTACAGTGGAAAGTCATCGATAGTGCATTAGCAGAAACATGCCATGGCTTGCTTGCTTGGTTCTTTGTAAAGAGGGGGTTCGCGCGGGGTTGGAGAAACGATGCTCGTTTTGTCGAGACGTGCAGAGAGAGCGCCAAGATAGTGTAAAGTAGGGTGACGTGCAGCTTCTGTTTAGGTCTCTGGATGATGACACCCGAAAAAGTCCAAGAATGAACCATCACCAATTTAATATTGGTGAAACGAAAACAACGGCAGGCATCTCTTCTTGCTACCTAGCATCTCGCTCAATGGTACGGAGTAAGCTGGGCTCAATCGGCATCACCCCACTCCGACAGGTAGCGCCTCCGGGGCGGAAGATCCGGTAAAGCTTAAGGGCACATCATAGAGTTTTAGCTAAACCCGCTCCTCCAATGGATTGCTTCACGGTACTTGGGGAGTTCACTAATTATACGGTGACAGTGTTTTTTGTACGACTCCGCAAGTCGTACCGATAAGTCGAGACGAACGGCGTCTGGGGATATTGGCTTTGAATGATGAAGATGAGTTGCAGATCACAGAGGCAGCACGAAAACCTTCCCCGCATTCGTGTTGGACCAATTCCATCCGTCGAAATATCCCCAGATGCTCGGCAGATAACGAGACGCAGCGGATGGGAGCAAATGATAAGAGGGCCAGCCAAAGATATGCGTTATGACTCTCAGAAACGACGTGACTTGCAGCAAGAGCATACGCAATACCACGCAATCAGCATGCCTCGCAGCGTCATCATCGTTAGACCTGCCCTCTCATCTCCCCCTTCTCCTTGAGCGAGTTGTGTTGTATCCGTAATGTCGCTGCTGATGCATTTCACTTCTCATCCTTCTGATTGCGGATGTGGCTGCGTATATGGCGTATCTTTTTGAGGCGGCCGTCATTCTCCATGGTAACGTCGGTGAGCAGCGGAGAGAAAGTAAACTCAATTCGGACAGACCCTTTTTCTCTCCCTCGGGGGGTTTCTTCTCTACGTAGATGTAATGTATGAAGGGTCCGTTTCCTGCCTTGTTTTTCGCCACATAAAGGGTCTCCCCTTATTCCCAGCCGTGAGGGTGAGGGCGTACACACGGAACACATACCTACTGCAACGAAGATCACTGTAATGTACGGGAATAGTTTTTGGTACATATGTATATCCACTCACACAGCTCTGCTTTTTGTGGCATTATCATGGTGGGATACCGGCGATCAGGGTAGCAGACATGATTTGAGGCTGGACCCCTTTGAAGATCCCCTCAAAGTGTTGAAGAATGGCAAAAGATGACCCACGAGGCTTGGCTATCATGCAAAACACCAAAACGACGGCCTCGGCATGGCATGATGAGATGAAAAGAGGAGGAGGTCTATACTTGGTATACCCTCAATCAGATCATTGATGTTGTGCTTTCTTGACCCGTGGGTCCTGTTAACACCATAAACTCAGACCAAGAGAACCCTTGACCCACCTAACAGCCGGATGTTCTGATACCCAAGGGGCTGGAGATAGTTGCATATTCAGTTTAGTTCTTATAAACGAGACAATTAATTGCAGTGATGCTCGGATATCTGCTTCCTGGGGGACAGCGGCAGGCGTCTAGATTCATTGGGCGCAACGCAACACAACACGGGTGGCGAAGAAGTGTTGAAGATTTTTATTATACAGAGACGGTAATTGATCTTCGATTCACAGGAGACCCTTGAGATCAAAAGGTAATTGTTGGCTGGATCAAAGATGCCTCTAGAAGCCATAATTGTAGAGGCGCCAGACCAAAATATTACTGGAGTGTCTTGCTATCATGCCATTAATGACATTTACTACAAATCATCGCCTCAAAGACCGTGCGCATCTAGTGTGGGTCACTGAATACGATGAGATTGATATTGAGCTTCAGAGCTCGTTGGGGTCTAAAAAGGCGAGACCTTGGAGCAGGGTACGATAATAGGTTAGTCAAAAGTTGTACTCAGCTCATTGCAAGATTGCGTTAGTATTTCTGTCACCTTCGATCCAAGTCCTTCACCCTGGTCTCATCAACTCCAACTCCAAACTCCATTCAATCTCGGTCTGCGGCTTCAGACCCACCAAAAAAAAATCCCAAGTTGAATGTCGCCCTGGTCAATGCTCATCCCTGCCCTTCGATTCCCTGTCAAAGGCGCCACTCTTGCATGCTTAGCGAAACTCCCTGCGAACCGCTGCTGCCAAAAACCCAATCAAGCCACAGAGATCCTCGCCGTTTCGCTCACACACATCGAGATGCAAGTGCAGTGTGCACACGCTGACACCCACCCCTGCTATTCCTTGGGTGTGGCGTGCGCAGAGCGAAAGAAACGCACGCAGGAGATGCTCATTGCATTCGCGGGGCAGGGCCGCCAATTGATAGTGAGTGCGAGTGCTGATAAGGAACTGCTTTTAGATATGTTTGGCTATCTGTGCTTTATCGGTGTGATAGTCATCGCGGTGTTGGAGGTTGTGTCAATGTCATTACAGCGGTTGGATGGCATCAACGGTGAGAGGACCAGAGCGACATCGGAGCTTATGTTACGTGATGGATAGAGGCTCTGGCGTGAGTTACACAAGATATTGATTGCGATAGCGTTCCGGTCTCATTATCGTCGCGATCATCCTTGATGATCTCGCCGCGCATCTTGTCGCTCTCCCGCGCATTATCATACGACAAGGGTAAGGTAAAAAGCAGATCAGTCATATTACAATAGAAAAGAAAAGAGTGATTTGAACAAACATGGCTTATTGCATGTTCGGCATGTTTCCAAAATAGACGCTCTGGGAAACGTAGCCCCGTCTGAAGGATCATCATCACATCTCGTAAAACAGAAACGGCCGTCCTGCAGTTTTGCAAAACCGTACGTTACGGGCGATGCGCTGAGTGCGACATTACATTTGCCGTGGTGTGCATCGAGAATGGGATCCCGCCGGTAAATGGGAATAACAGATATAAAGGTTGAGGCAAATAAATTGGGATGCGACAGGACGGAAATGGAAGAAGCTATTTACTTCTTGGTGGTAGTATGTGACTAATGGGTGGCGATGAAAACTCTTGGTGTTGTTGCGCTTTTATTGCCTGACTTTCTTTCACTTGTTGGGGGTGATGGAAGTGAACGGTTGCAGAGCATATCGGTGGCGATGCGACTGTCAGCTTTCGTTTGACCCTTTAGCTGTAACAGTAACCGCCTTGAGTTCAAATGGTGGGCATCGCATCATTGCAGGGGCCTTCATGGTTGGTTGGGGATCAGGGTCCTTTGTATGTAAAGTGACTGATGGGGATAGCATCGCTGAGCGGTTGCACACACTTTGAGCAATTTCACATGTGAAAATGCAAGCCACAGTGAGATCGCTAACGCTCGCGTACCCAACAACCTCCCAGAACTGTTAAGACGAACCACAAAACACCAAGATTTTAGCTTCTGGGGGCGTTCTCAATGTTGGGTCTAGCATCCTCTCGATATGGCCCTAGCGCTGTCACTCACAGCTCATCCACCTCCCTCTCACCCTACAGTCATTCCATTAACAGTCAGAATAAGACAAGCTTCTTGGGGAAATAGACGGGTTACCTTAGTTGCCGTTAGATTCGGCTGTATTTGAGGCATTTGAGGATAATTATTTAACAAGATGTGAGTGGAATTCCCCACCTACCAACCGGTCTGTTAGTATGGGCGGACTCTAGATGTGAAATTGAAGCTGATAACGGGGAGCAATTGGAGGCTTTTGGATACAACCCTGGAGGTGTAAAATTTTTCTGGACCAATACAGAAATAGCATCCCAAGGAGAGGCTGAGAAGTGTGAGTGGGCGATCTGGTCTGTGCATGGCCCGTTATCTCTTTGGTCTCAGACGCAATCTTGGACGCTAAACTACTTGGGTGCAGGTCTTATCCATGTCCTCGCTTCGCCCTTGGAGCCTCGATCTGGGATTGACTCTTTTTAATCTCGCTCATTTCAGTTTTTTTCGTAACGGTAGCATAAACAAGCTCAACACTACTGCGCATAGTACGTGGGGGATCTGTGACATTTTCCATATCTGCATCCCGCCCAAAGCGCCAGGCAAATATGCTTTAAAGAACAGCCCCGCGGAGAAATAGGTAATAGGGAGAGAGAAAAAACTCGTGCAGCCAATACCAGTGCGAGGCTGTCTCCCGCCCTTTAACTGTTCTGTCAAATCATGACAGGAAGCTTTGACATGCTAGTCCTATTGACCAAGCCGTGCATGTCGGATGTAGTCTCGTCTGGGGATGGTGTAATCTGCATTGCAGCAGCAGAAAAGACAGCCGCCATCGTCTGGAAACTAATGAAGCGGGAAAGAAGCGGTCTTGACTCTTTGACTTCGAGTCTGTCATGTCTTCCTGTTCATGACAGCCTGATTCATGCCATCAGTTGTCTGGGTGAAGAGACATGACCGTGTTCAGACCGTCATCTTGGAGAGTGCCAGACGAGAAGAGAAGAGGCTCTAGCTTTTCATGACTGAGACCCACATACGCGAACGAACAATCTGGAGGCTCTCCAAGTGTGTCAGCCACAGGCGTTGGGTTTTGCTTTTGCTTTGTCTTGGAGATTTCCCGCCCTTTGAACTTCACACGTTCATTTGGGGAAAGGAATCGAAATCAGTGGGCGACAAGCATCGTGAGACGTTTGGACCTGGGGTTTGTCCGTCGTCCACTGAAATAACAGCGGGTATGGGCACGGATGATACTGTATCACAGCATGGTTATTGACATGGATCAGCATCTGGGCAAATGGCATGGCATGGAGCTTCAGGTCCTGTTTTGTAGATCTTAGTAATAATTGGCCCAGGACCAGTGTTGCAGTTGCACCGGAAAAGTCTGGGGGAGGCTCCCGGCTGAGACTTTGTTGGTATCTCGAGATTTTGTGTATCTATGTGTTGGTTGGGAGCATTATTCTTCTTCCAAGACAGAAAAAAGAGAAGCAAAAAGAAAAAAGAGTGTGTGGTGAGACAATGAAAGAATGAGCGCGTGGTTTCTGTGACGACATACGTCATTGACGACAAAGATGTCACGAGTTACCACGCACTGCGTTTGTTGACCTGGCGGGCGTTGTGCTCCCCCCCATCAAATGGAATACTCGTAAGCGAATTGGCTTGGCTTCTTCTTCTTTGCTTTCGTTCAATATGCACGGAATTTCTGATGGTACTGCACCCGATAGAAGCTTCGAATCAATGCCCTCGCTATTGTGCCACAGGCTCTTCTAGCCGTGCCCCGTGCTCTGGTTCAACAAGGGGCTCTGCCTTGGAAATACACACTTCAGTGATACAGCCAGTGCAAGGAGGCTCAGACTCAAGGCTGCGGTGCAAGCCATGAACTCACTCGCATGGCACATTAAATGCGAGCCTCATAATGTCGGTGAAGCTTTTTTATTCTTTGAAGGATTGACCAATGTCGTATCGAACCATCGAGATTGACGATTTTCTGTTAAACCCATCTACCGAGAGCTAACGCTCCTGCAATGGTAGTTCACACAGAGTCGTGACCCTGCCCTGATTCATTGCCCTGAGCGGCGCGTCCGGATGACACGGAGCGGACGATACGGAGGACCGAGTCCTGGACATGGGACATGGGGCCAGGGAGTATTTTGGATCGTGAGGCACGCACGCAAGCAATTGGGGAAAGGCGCGAGAAGCTGAAGCTTCAGAGTCTAGGCTCACTGTGTGTCACCGACTGCGACTCCACCTCTCAGTCTGGATGAGGTGAGGATGATTGATAGCTTTGACACTTTTTGTTGTCCACATTTTTTTTCTTTCTTGGTGCCAGTTCCATCAAACAAGCTGTTTCTGTTCCCCACGTCTTTTTCGCTTCGGTTGCTTCCACCTCATTTCTCCAGACCGTGCTCTACATATCTAGCTTTTTTAATAATTCGTCATCGTGCTGATATCATCTCCTCAACTCTCACTATTGAAGCAGTCAGCTTGGAAGTCTACCTGGGGATGCACACTCCTCCCCACGAACTTTCAGAGACATTTCTGTTTTCCCCACCTCGTCCCAAGAATGCTCTGTTCACTTGGCGTGCGCCACGGAGTCCTCTCATTCGATGATCTGACACGGCCTTGGGAGCAACTTTGGGGAGAGTGGTCTGTTTCTGTTTCTGTTTGACTTTCTGGGTTCACTTTTTCTGAATCCTCACCATGACGACCTGTTTATGTCTCTGTAAATTTGTATAGACTTGACTTTCCCCGTTTACTTTTCTTCTTTCTCTTTCCTTTTCTGTTTTCAGACTTGTAAATCATTCATTGGTGCCTCCAAAAAAAAGCCATCCAGTCATTCATTCATTCACTCTTACGTTTCATTTTTTCACAATTCTCTTTTGACTGTTTTCTATTTTGTTTGAATTGTTCAGCCACTCATAACACCACTCGCTACTCCATAAACTATACACTAAAACCTTCCGGCGCATCCTCAAACCGAAGCAGGCCAAACCAAGAGAGCCCCCCAATCTGCTCTAACGTTAACTTGATACCCATGCCCCGGTAGCGGTAGCATTGGATCTCCGCTTCGACTGTCGCCATCCTAGCAGTTTCGTTTTTTTTTATCTGTCGATTCGCGTTTTGATACGATACCTATCTGCGCTACCGGAACTGCCTTGCTCAGATCATATCCACTCTCTCTTCAATCAGGTTCAGTGCAAATCATTTCTCACCAGAAACCTCATATCATCTCATTTTCCTTAAACAATTGTCTGTCTGTCATATGCTTTCATCGGCTTCCACGTTTCAATTGCCGATATTTCCTATCCCATCACATCCCACGCTCAGGTTTCGCCTCTTGCCTTCTCCTTTGTCCCCCGCTGCCGCCATCTGACGTTTTCCTGCAAAGCATCCTTACACATCCGGTAACCATCAGCATCCGGTAACATCATTCATCTACAAACGTACATCCATAAGACAAAAAACCACACACTGACTATCAAGTCGTCAATCTTTTCTCTTTTTCTTTATTAGTCTTGCTTTCTATTTTCTTATATCATTGCCCGTCAAGCCCAGTCGTAAATCTTTAGCAAATCGGCAAACGCCAATCTCCGCCATCGCAACTCAAAAAACACCGCGAATCTACACACACAATTCCACAACACCAAGTCTTGATCTGGTTTGGTTGGGGGTCCTTTTTTTGCCGCCGCCGCCTCTGATAATCTTGGGGATAAATTCAATTCACGCATTTTGAGGGAATATCAAAAGCCTCTTGCTCTCGAATTGAACTGTAGCTTCATTTCATCAACCCATCCTCCTCCTCTCCACTACTCCATACTCGAACTCGAGTTCTATCCACGTTGATCCCACCCCCCAGAGAAAGCACAACACAAAATTGTGGTCGTTCCCGACTTGAACTCCACCGTATGGGGAGAGTCTATCTATTGGATACTACACAGAATCAATAATACAACGTCAATCATACAATACAACACAACAGAAAACACAAGAAGAGTTCGGATAAGATTACTGTAACAGAACAGATATCTCGTAAGTGCACAACAGACAGACAGACACCCTCCCTCTATCATAAACCCTACCTACCATCCACTCCCTAACCCATCCCCCATCCCATCTGTGGCTCTGTCCATCCCAACCAAAAACTCGTTAGCCCACCCCTGGCCTGCAACTCAAATCCTGCCCACTGCTCATCCCTGCCCATTAACACCCACCACCATCCCAAAGAAACCACCACCAGACGGCCCATGCCTACGCGGCTCTCAACCTTGTAGCTCGCTAGCCTCTAGTCCCATGCCGCTCAGGCCGGGCCCCGGTGCTGCCCTCACACCTCTGGACAGGCCAAGGCAGCGTAGAAAAGAGTTTTGTGCCTTGGTTTTTTTAATTGGGACCTGGGTGGGCTTGGCTTAACTTGACTTGACTTGGGGTGTTCAATTCGCCTGCAGAACAAGAGTCAAAACCACCTGCTCCCCGCAGCACTCTTATCCTCGATTCCCTCCAGCATCTCCACCAGCTCTGATTGCTGTCGACGAGTTTATGACCACCGACTGACTGACTGACTTTACTTCAACAGACTTCCTTCTCAAGTCTTTGGTATCAGCAGCCTCTTTTTCATTGTATTTTGTTTTACTGTTTGGTCATTGATTGATTGATTTTGTCTTTGTTGGTTTCTTGTTTCATGCCGCCATCGTCCTCATCCTCATCGCCATCATCTGCATCATCTCGACGAGCCTCCTAATCCGACGACTCTTCTCGCTCACGTTCAACGGATCCATCTGCTGTATCACTTCACTGTGATACCCTCAACCCAACCACCGTCAATTGCCGAACTGTACTGTTCGTGGAATTCTATCTGCTCTGTTGCTGGAATATTGCCAGAGCATTTGTTTTTCTCGAGTCGTATCAGTTTGCCTGCTTATTTTTTGTTGGGGTGCGCATTGATCAATTTCATCGTGTAAGTAGTGCACTGCATCTTATCGCCCGCTCACTGAAACCACCATCACTGCACTCACTGTCCCCCCCCTGTGGATGCACCTGAACCTCAGCACAGCAGCGTCCTATTGTTTCGCTCGTCCTCTTATTGTCATCTGTCGCCACAATCGTCAAACAATTAAAAACAATCGCCATTCTTCTCTTTTACTCTTGATCAACAGCCTTTGAAAACCTTATTATCACAAATTGTCCCCCATCAGCTCTTATCTTTCCCCCCATTTCGTCTAATTATGCATCGCCACAAAAATTCCTTGTTTCTTAACCATGCTAATCAGTGCCTTCCCCATTATTAGTCCTGATCTCGATCACCTCCTGCGCCTGCCTTGATCTTCATCGCATACGCTAAGAGAAAGAGAAAAGAAAAAACCACTTCTCGCTGCAGCGCATTCCGCGCAACTGCCCTTGAATCTCTCTCCATCACGAGAAGAGAGCTTCTCATCTCGAACACCTCATTATTTACCTGGGTTACTTCTTTTTATCCTCCACGTGGTGAAGCGAAGTTCCTGGCAAACGGCTTCCACGGAATAACCTCCTCCTCCTCCCCCTTCTTCTCCCTCTAATCACCACACAACCCACCTTGGGAATGCCTTACACGCCACCCTCACATCGATCTCCCGCTTCGTCAGCCTCCGCATCGCCCGTAGCGAGTCGGCGGTCGTCGCTACAATCGAGTCCGAGACCTAGTCTACCGCGATCTGCTTCATATCTTACAAAGCATCGACGAACACCTTCAGCTTCAGCCCTCAGCGATGGATCGACAGCGACGCTGACACCGCAGGGAACATCGGAGGATCTTAAGAGCATGGGCACAGCTGTTCCTTCAAGCGTGAGACAATCACCGCCGCCTGTCACTGACGAACGCACAATGCCCATGGGTGCTATCATCTCGCCACCTGATTCTGCTTCCTCCGGTAGCGACGACGAGGAGCAAGAACCACAAATTCGAGGTCGAAAGCTTGACAAGGCTTTGCGGGACGCTGTCAGCCAAATCCCCATGCAACGTTCATCATCTCCCCCCCGATCACAATTACAGCATAAAGACAGCACAGAAAATCTCCAGCTCCGCCGCAAGGATGGTGTACATCTCAGCTTCAGCACAAGTGCACTAGGTGACCTCGCAAAGGGCCGTAAGATGGGACACGTTCGATCAGCCACCGAGCCAAACGCTGGCCTCTCCAAGTCAAATGATAACTCAGTATCAGTATCAGAGGAGGAGTCTGACGAGGACCTGCTTAAGAAGCCTCAAATGGTGCGAAAGAAGTCTGGTGAGCTAGTCCGACCTGCCCTCCGTCCTTCTTCTCGACGACGCCCTTCAAGCATGCCCGGTACCCCCATGTTCTCCAAGGCTGTCCATTTTGATTCACACCTCGAGCACGTCCGACACTTCTTGCAAGTGGACCGACCTCTGGCTGTGAGTGCTGGATCTTCACCAATCGACAGCTACGAGAGTGATACCGAGTATCCCTTCCCTGGTAATGGCAAGCAGACTGCCCGCACCCCTCCTTTTGAGTGGGAGATCCTCACCACAAACTTCCCTCACGACTCAGCTGCACGTAAGTCGTTGCCTGTTCGACTGGAAAAGGTTTGGCTCTCGGCCGACCAAAAGACCCTTTTGGGCTCTGTGGCTGTCGCCAACATCGCCTTCTCCAAGGCCGTTACCTGCCGTTTCACTCTGGATTACTGGAAGACCACCTCGGAGGTTGCCGCTGACTACAGCCACGAAATCCGCCCCCGGGAAACATCGCTGGGTCATGATCGCTTTACCTTTTCCATCAAGCTTGCTGACACGGCCAACCTCGAGTCAAAGACCCTCTTCCTCTGCATCCGCTATGCCGTCAATGGACAGGAGTACTGGGACAACAACGGCAGCTCTAACTTCCAGGTCGACTTCCGAAAGAAGCATATGCCCATGAATGGGAAGAACAACTTCCAGGGCGCTTCTTCCCGACCCGCTAATGGCCTTCCCCGGAGCAGCCGACGCACCAACAGCGCCAATGTCCCCCGACCCAAGTCGATGCCTGCCGGCTTCGGCGACTTTGGTGACGATGCTAAGCTCAACTTTGACCAGCCTATCCACGAGTATCTCGGCGAGTCTGAGAACAGCACTGGCGGTCTCCGTCTCAAGTCCAAGTCGGCTAGCAACCTTGCTAGCGATAACTTCTCCAAGGATTTCGGCTCGCCTAGCGGACTTGCCTTCTCCAACCGTTATGACTTTGGTGCTTCCTTGAGTGCTGCTGTCCAGGCCGCGAAGGACAAGGAGGCCTCTCAGGATAAGGATGGACTTTACATGAAGGCCAACGTCCGGACTCCCAAGCCCACCCTCACTGTCCCTGAGCCTGCCACCAACGCTAAGAGCCAGTCTACCAATGGAGCTACTTCTCCTAACTCGACCATCTCTAGCTCTTCATATGAAGAGTTGGTCAACAAGTACTGCTTTGTACGTGCCCCCGAAGTTCGCCCTGCTTCACCCATCGCTTCTGGTGCCCGTCGCCCATCCCTGATTCACCAGAAACTCAGCATCAGTCTCCCAAGGCCTACGGGATGGTACGGCGACACAGAAGCAAAATAAAGACGGTTACTAACAGTTGTTCGTGTTGCAGTTTGGATCAAAACAGTCGAGTCCTAACATGAAGGACGGTACACTCAGCGGTGCCCGCTTCGACGGTGCTGCCGGCGGAAATCACCATCGCCGCAGCTATACCACCTCACTTGGAAGCCCGAACGGAAATGCCCATCACGCCGGACCTGCAGCTCACCACGCCCTTCAGTTGCACGGCGCCTTGAGCCCTCCTTCGGGTGTTTCAACACCAATGGATTCGTTCCGTGCCAACAGTGTTTCGCCTTCACCGAGACCTTCAGCCACGGCTAGGTCGGCTTCACCGGCCTTCGTGTCGTTTGATGCTACACCATCCAACGATCTGTCGTACCATGTCCAGCAACAAATGATGGATCGGTTCCCCTGGTCTGATGGTCATGCTGCTACGGCGATCCGAGGATAGAATCGTACTGGCGACCGTGGTATGAGGTTGGACTGTTAACATCCACCAGCAACACAACATCAAGAGCAACCCAAGATTGCATTACTATCTTGATATCTAATAACCCTTCAACACTTATGGGACAAGACAACATTATGTTTGTCGCCCAACATCACTACTCTACCCCGGCTGTTTGTTCCGAACAGCACAACCCTTTGACATACAGTCACTGGGAATGCTTCTACGGCTGACGGCCACAATTGTTTGGCGTTTACGGTATTGAACTTGTGCTAGCCTGGCATGGCGAGCCGGGCATCCGCATCGGAGTTTGGGAGCCATGTTTATCTGCGAGTCCTGATTTCCTCGTTTGCTGTCGCGGAATATCCCCCGCTTCTGTTTTACTCTTGTTTTTTAATCGGAACTTTCTGGCCATCATCGCCGCTCAACCCCAATGCTTGCTTCTCGCCGTTGAACGGACAGAGACAGGCTTTAATGCGGGTTTTGCGTGATGAGACAGACCATTGTGTTTTATCATTACGTCTGCGGATAGTTGAGCGAAGCCTGGTTTTACGCGTGTCACGAATGTCTCCGAGGCGTATGCCTAAACGATGACTTGATTGAATGCGAAGACTGTGTAATGGCGAATGGACAGGACAATTGGGAATGGAATCAAAAAAGTTTGCCTTCCGATGAATGGAATGCAATGCGACGGATTGTGTTTGGAAGGGAGGAAAGGAGTAGGGTCAGAACAGATATACATTATACTATAAACCACAAGCTGCCAGAATGCAATGCAGGTACAGCTCAAGAGAATCATTTGCACCTCTGACTTTTATCCCCTGTTTGTGATGTGAATGTGTGACTGACTGCAAGGATGAAGGGCTGGGGGTTTGGCGCGACGATCGTCAATGGGCTTATTGTTACTTACATCCATGACGAGATTGAAGCGGTCAATACATAATGATAGCTAATTTTAACTTCTTCCGACATGACGTTAAGCTTCAATTGAGTATCTTTCCGTACTCAAGACCGAATATCCATTCCTTATTCCGGAGAAATGGTTTGGCGAGCATCCAAGCCACCCATGGTAAGCTCGACAAGGCTCCTTGATTGGCCGGCTCGCCAACAAACAGTTCCATCCTTTGTTCAGCCTTACAGGCAATGCCCTGGACGTAAGCAAACACTTCTGAACCAGTGGGCTGCAGAGTCATCAGTGCATTATATTGTTCTCTTCCTTCTGGAGCACCGTAAGCGGTGATTGGCCCGATCGCCAAACATGGTTGTGATATGGAGAAGGTGTTCTTGATTGAGATGAGTGATGCAGGGTCGTGATGTGTTTCATGGAGTCTGAGCCTCTTTGATGATGAGTGATTGGCGAGATGAAGTGTTGATCAGTATTCTGGGGTTGAGCGCTGGGAGGATATAAGAGCGTGGGTTGATCGCTGGGAAAGAGGAGGAGTATCATTCATCTCATTCAGTCTTGTACAATCTTCTACTTTTGTTGGTTCTACTAGTTCGCAATGAGGATTTCGAAGAGTCTTGTTCCAATCTTTGGGGTGTTGGTGGCGGCTCAAGAGTGGGTGGCTACACCAAAGGGTCTAGAAGTCGTGTCGTCGAAACTCTTCAATGGCGCCGAGATTTCGTACAAGAAGGTAAAGCCTCAAGCCTCAACGGTCCCAGAAGACGGAGTGACTAATAATTAAGCAGACTTCTGTTTGTGAGACTACTGAGGGTGTCAATGCTTACAGCGGCTATGTCTCGCTTCCAAAGAGTCTACTCCCTGACTTTCAGCATTGGGACGGGAAGCAGAGAGCCCATCTCTTCTTCTGGTACTTCGGTACGATACATATTCCATAACAAGATATAGAAAAAGTGCTAATACACATCAGAGGCACGAAACAACCCCTCCACAGCCCCGACATCAATCTACATAGGCGGCGGCCCCGGCTCATCCTCCTTCGACAATACAAACGGCTTCCCCTGCTCCATAAACGCCGACTCCAACTCTACGACCCTGAATGACATATCATGGAACAAGCACGTCAACATGCTGTATATCGACCAGCCGCTGGGAACGGGCTTTTCGTACGTTGATCTTGTGAATGGGACGTTTGATACCCTCACGCAGACCTTTACACCGGTCAAGGGGGAAAAGGTGCCCAAGACGAATGGGACGGTTTTGCAGGCGACTTTTGACTCGGGGGAGTTGGAGACTGTGCCGAAGACGACGATGAGTGGTGCTAGGACGATGTGGGCTTTTGCGCAGGTTTGGTTCAATGAGTATGTTTTGCCTGTCGAGTTGTGTTGGGGTGTTGCTAACGGGTTAGGTTTCCGGAGTGGAAGACTAAGAATGATGAGATATCCCTCTGGACATCATCTGTAAGTCCCCTCACAAGCCTTACTTAATATAGCTAACATCCTCAGTACGGTGGCTTCTACGGACCCAACTACTTCTCCTACTTCCAGGACCAAAACACCCTCATCTCCAACTCTAAACCGACCTTTGCAAACGCTACGATTCTTAACCTCGCGACTCTGGGCCTTCAAGAACCTGGTATCGACGCACGAGCTATGGCGAAGGGGTACGCTGATTACGGACACCACAATAACTATGGTCTTCAATTCTTTGACGATAAGACGTACAAGGGTATGCTCGAGAAGATTGAGGAACCGGAGACGGGCTGTTATGCATTGATAGACAAGTGTCGCGCTCTCGTGGCGGAGGGTGATCCTGAGAGGTTTGGGAATAACAAGACTGTTAATGAAGCTTGTCTTGCGGCGACGAATCTCTGCTTCTTTGGGATCCAGGGGACTTATCAGGCTACATCCGATGTATGTCCTCTTCTCCCCTATCATTTACAATGACACATACTGACTTGAAGCAGCGATCGCCTTTTGACATCACGCACTCCAACATCACGCTCTTCCCGAAGCCTTACATCGAGAGCTTCTTCAACCAACCATGGGTCCAACACGATCTCGGAGTTCCACTTAACTTTACCACTGGAGTCAATAATATTGGGAAAGTGTGGCTGGGCCAGACGGGAGATATCATGATTGGGAGTCTTCATGCTGTGGAGAGGGTTGTCGAGCGGGGTGTTAACGTTGCGTTGATTTACGCTGATCGCGACTATCGCTGTCCTTGTAAGTTCTCGCAGAAGTTGACTACAGGGTGACTGCTAACTGGTAAAGGGTACGGTGGCGAAAACATCAGTCTTTCACTGAACTTCTCGTCTGCTCAAGAGTTCCGCTCCGCTGGCTACACGCCCATCAAGACGAATTGCTCCTACACAGCTGGTTTCGTCCGCGAGCACGGCAACGTATCATTCTCACGAATCTTCGAATCCGGACACGGAGTAGCAGGCTATCAACCCGAGGCGTTGTCTGTGATCTTCAACAGAGTAATGTCGCGAAGGGATTTGGCGACTGGGGAAGTTGATCTGAGGAAGCATGCGGGGTACAAGACCAAGGGACGCAAGAGTGTGAGGGATGTGAGGAACAAGGTTCCTGGGTCGCCGGTGAATACGTGCTTTGTTAGAGATGCGCCGTTGAGCTGTACGGATGAGCAGTTGATGGCGTTGGCGGTGGGTGAGGCCAAGGTGAAGGATTGGGTTGTTATTGAGCCGAAGGGGAAGAAGCCTAAGGCGATGAAGGTTGAGAGAAAGGGAAGCTTCGTTTGAGTGCTAAGATATTGGATGTTCAATTGATTGGGACAGGTATAGATTCACTTCACTTCTACTATTATTGTTTATATAGAGAATTATTGACTTACACTGATTGACTGAACTGCATGAAAGTGGATCACAACAGCCGACGTCACACGCCATTCAGCTTTGCCAGCTCAGCTCCCCTCAGCTTCAGGACCCCTCATTCACTAACTCTCTACCCTCAACCGAAATAACCTTAACCTTAGCTTCCATCTCCATCTTCATCTTCACCACCACTCCCCTTCCTTCAAAATGTCATCCCGCGGCGTCCCAGAAGTCCTCTTCAAAAAAGTAGACGAATACGTTGACTCCCTTGCTCCCCAGATCCAACCCCGCATCACCTCCGAGCTCGAAACCTTTCAGCAAAAGACCATCGACAGCCTCGAAGATAAAGTCGTCGACGCTTTCCGATCGCTCTTCAACAAAGATAAGGATTCTTCGTCGAGAAGTCCGTTTGATCTTAAGGATGACGCGCCGGATGCCTACGGTGGACAGAGTCTGCCGTTTGCGGATGAGTTGGCAAAGCTGACGAGGAGTTTTACAAAGATTACTGATGAGGCGGGGGATGATTTACGGGATATTTTCGATATTACGGAGGGCAGAGCAGGTGGGCAGAGTGATACGAGATCGAGAGGGGGGGAGACGTCGCGGGGTGGTGCGAAGGGATTCTTGTCTGCTGCTTTTGACGCGGTGCAGGATCACCTCGAGAACAATAACGGCAGGGGAGGAGGTCAAGGCTTTGAACTTGATGGTCTGCTAGGTGTGCTTAGCAACACTGTTAAAGACGCAGCACGAAATCCCGAGGAAAAAGCACGGATGATCAGTCCTGAGATTAAGGAACAAGTCGGCGCCAAACTTCGCGAACAACATGCCCCGATCGCAGAGCAGTTCACGCGCATTGCCCTCGACCACATCAAGCGCTGGCTACGAGGAAATACAAGTACAAAGGATCTAGGCGATGGCGTGAAGGGCGAGATTGAAGATCAGGTCAAGGATCTTGTTAAGGGAATTGGGGGGCTGTTTGGGAACAAGAAGTCCAACGAAGGTTCGGCGAGAGGGTTCGGCGATGGAGCTCGTGATGGCGAACGAGCTGATGGCGAGAGCGGTGGTTTCTCAAAGGTCATAAGCGATAAGCTCAGCACAGGCATCGCAAGAGTCCACAGAGAAGTCCGTCTCGAATTCCGCAAGATTCTCGGCGGTATTGAAAAGCAACTCTTTGAACTACTACCTGACCAGTTCCAACGTCCTCTCGAGAAAATCCTCGGCGGAAATCCCTTCGATACACAACTAGATCGCGACGCGGGACCGGGCCATTCTGCGGATAGAGGGTTTGGGGACGATATCAAGGCGAAGCTGGTGAACAAGATTAGAGGGCTGGTGAGGAAGGTCCAGGAGACGCTGAGGGAGAGTATTCTGGGGGTTGTTAATGGTGGGCATAGGAAGTTTGAGAGGCAGAGCTGGGTGTTTGTGCAGAACATGGTGGAGATGAAGGTGCAGAAGTATCTGCCCAAGGTCAAGATCTCGGTGCCGGATGATATTGGGAATGAGGGTGTTAGTGTTGGGGCGCCGGCTCAAGCGAATCTTGGTGGTTCGAATGCGCCTGTGCCGCCTTCGCAAGGTGGACAGGGAGGATACTCGTCGGGGCAAGGAGGTTATGATCGGCCATCGTCGCAGCATGGAGGACAAGGCTATCAGCAGCCGTATAACCCTCCTTCGCAGTTTGGGGATAATAACCAGCAGAGCCAGGACTACAGGCCACAACAAAGTCACGAATACAGACCTCCTCAGGGACAAGACTACAGGCCTTCTCAAGGGGGGGACTATAGGCCCCAGCAGACCCAAGACTACAGACCTCAAGGTCATGACGAGTACCGACCCCAAGGGCAACAGGGTGATTACCGACCACAGCACCAGTACCAGCAGGATTATAGACCTCAGCAACAGGAGAATTACCGGCCCCAGGACGAGTACAGACCTCAGCAACAGCAGTCGCATCAAGAGTACCGCCCAGATCAGTACCCTCCGCGGCCACATCATCAATCAAGCCACTCTGGGAGCTACCAGCAGAACGAGGGTTATGAGAATCAGGGTTACCAGCAAGCTCAAGGCTACCAGCAGAGCCAAGGCTACCAACAAAACCAAGGCTATCAACAGAACCAAGGTTACCGATAGAATCAAGGACACAGTCAATTCTGGTGATACGGTCAAGACCCAGCCGTAACCAGGACTTCTGAAAACGTCAGTGAAATGTACAACGAAATGACAGGCATGCTCAATGACGATAACCGATACAGCGCAAGAAGATGACGAGCTATCTCGTCAGGCGATACAGGGTTTATCTACGCCGAAGGCTTGGGCGACGCTAGGTAGATTGATGAATGAACGGCCATTTCCATGATCTGATCCCGTCCCCTGCTCTTTGAATTGACTTATCAATATGCCGCACATTCCGTCTCCCCTCTCGCTGACAGACAACGCTCTAGAACGCCTCTGCTACCGAGAATATGGATTTGCCCCCACAGATCCTGAGTTCCATGGCTTCCGCCATCTACACTAAACCATCATATCATGAAAGCACCATGACAGAAAACCCCCGTCAATCCCACCATGTGAGACTTTCTATCCTACGACGTGCAGAATATACACCCAGGACCCTGCATCACCAAGATCTCAGCCACTGGTTCTTTTTTGCTTCGGATTTGTGATATCACATGACATCCCGATATGCTTGGCACGGTGGTCTGATTGTGTTTTGCGTAGGAGAAAACTTTGGGAGCCGCGAGTGATATGATATGATGCTTCCACGTGCCTGGGCTTTCGTCACAACGGCATGATTTTGGGAGACCGAGGTATGCGTTCTAGCGCTGAGATTTGCTAGTCGTGATAGTTACACACCTACGGTCGAAGTCCGAGATGTGCATGGCATTCTGGAACATGGGAATTGCGCGATAGCATCAAGGATTCTTGATTTCAGGGTCCTGGGAGTGTGATGGAATCCTTGTAGGAGGGGTGAGTGAGGGTTGGGGACTTTTGGAGAGGGAAGAGATAACTTCAGTTGGAAACTCACGATCTGATCATGATGGTGTTTTTGGAGAGATCCGCGGATACCGCGAGAGTCCAATTATGGGAGACGTCATGGGAAGAACGAAGCCGCGATGTTCCGTCGATGATATGAGATTTAGGTGGGCAGGCGAAATATAACAGCGGCGGCTCGTCATGGCTGATGGCAGAGGCTCTGTGCTTCTGAAGCTTCGTCGTTAACTTGAGATAGTGGCGACAAGCTTGTAGCCTGTACAGTCAGCTTTGCTAAGATACTCGGGATGATAGGGACGTCCAGGCAAAGAACTCGCCCTCCAGCTGTTGGTAGTGAGCGTTGTCTGAGATGTATCTAGTGCTTTCCCATGACTGAGCTCTTCTTTGCCAATTCATAAGTTGCTATACGCGGATTTATTGGTCATTCTTCCACCTTCGAAGTGTTTGGTGTAGTGCGAGTTGTCTCATTTGCAAGTCCTTAGGAAGAGCTTGCACCAGCTTCCTTGCTTTGAGACGGCAACTTGAGTTCTTCAAACACCGTTCGCTTCTCTATCCCTAAACGCAAGGCTTCGTGTAACGTCAGAAAACTTGAACACGCTCTTTTATTAAACATTACTATATCCCCTTCACCTCTCAACCCACAACCCCCCATTCCCATAAACCTGATCCCTTAATACCCCAGCCTCACTCCTAACTCCAACCCAGTGCTTCGGTATCCTATCCATCTGACTCTGCACCACCCCCGTCGCATCCCCCAACCGCTCCTTAAACCCCTTCTCACTCTTCACAGCCCTGACCGCTGACACAGAAACTTCCGGGCCCCAGTTCTCCCGGCCTAAACTCGCTGTCGTAGTCATTACATCGCGTGTGTGCTCTTCCAAGAAAGCGTCATTGCTGAGATTTGGAGACGCGGGGTGCAGGTGCCCCATTAGCATGACTTTCATGCGCAGCTCAAAGAAGAGCGTGTCGGAAAAGTCGTGCAGGATGTGCACTGTTACTTTGTTACGGAGAACGACGCCGGGAGGGGCGTTGCGTAGGGGTGCGATTGTGACGATTGCTTCGTGCCAGTCGTCGTCGAAATCCTCGCTTTCTTTTGGTGGGAGGACGCGTGCCCATGCTGCAAAGACACCGCCCATTCTCATCTTGACTTCATCACCAACCTCACTCAGATTCGCCGTTGGAACACCCAGCTCACGAGTTGATATTCCAGTCCCTCGAACGATTTTACCCGCAAACTTGAAAGGAAACGGCGCTTCAGGTCCCTCGTCACTCCCAAGTATCGTCAACGGCTCCATTGCTTCTCCCGATATCAACGGATCATACCGTCCTGCCTTGCCATTCTTCCAACTCTCACTAACAGCGTTTCCAATACCACTTCCGTGATACGCTTTGGTAGCGACTTTCTTAATAGTAGCGTTCGCAGGCGTCAGTCTCTTCGCCCCCTGTTCAACGACTGCGCCTGCAACACCGGTGTACTTCTTTGCAACCTGTGAACCAATCGTGCTAGCGACTTTGATGCCCATTTCCAAAGGCATAGTACTTAGACTTGAACCACGAACGGTGCTGACGTCTGTGGATGTGCTGGCGATGCGGAATACGGGACTGCCGCAGAGGACTTTCTTCCCGTCGGCGTTGGAGCAGAGAACGAGGCGGAAGTAACCATCTGTTGCTGCGGCGGGGATACGAATAATGTGTGTTTCTCTTGGGAGGTGTTTCTTCATTCGTCCTGAGGCTTTCTTGACGAAACGCTTGAAGTCGCGTTGGATGCCGCGTTCTTCTGCTTCAGAGATATGTTCCACGCCTGTTTTTGTCGCGGGGGTTACATCGATCCAAGTACCAGTTGTTCCCATCATGGCTTTGAGCGTCATTCCCATGTTTCCCGAATACCCCTTCTGCTGTAACCACACAGTTCTCGTGGGTGGAAGAGGCTCATCGGAGAGAATGGTGATGGGTACTGAAGTCGCTGGACCTCTGTACCAGATTAGAGCGTGAGAGTGACGAATGATACTGAAATGCTTGTTGGACTCTGCGGGGTGACTTATAAGACCACCAGCGAAATACTGTGCTTCTCCAAGTGCAGCTTTCCATTTCGACGAATCCTTCGGCTTGTCCTCTTGAGCGTCCAACCTCGCCGATAAAGCAGAAGAGCTTTTAACTCTTCTAATCTCAGTTGACGGCGAAGGACTCAAAGGGCCCGGAGTGAGTGACGTTGGACTCGGAATCTCATCAACCACAAAATCAACCTGATAATTCCCCCTCGGGTCCAAGAACCCCGATTGCTGCGGTGCATGAGCACCAGTGAGATTCGTCGCCGAGCGGACCGGGCGCAGAGGCCGTGGAGGCGGTGCTAGGCCGGCACCGAACTCGGGGCGGTAGGCACTGTATTCCGGGGGCGGGGACGGAGTTGGCGGTGCGACCGGGGCTGGTCGCGAGTAGTAATTCGGGTCAGACCATTTCTCTGCGTCTGGAGTTGGAGGGAAATACGGATTCATCTTGTTGTAGCTGAAGATGAAGAGAAATACGTTGAAATGAATTCAGGGAGAGGAGAGGTATGTAAAAGATGAGCATACGTGTTGCGTGGCCAAGAAATTGCACCGTGTGGATGGTCAGGGGTTTAGATTGCACACAGTATTCAGACAAAGAGTGTTTCTACAAGTGTTTCGACATCAAAACCAGGATAAAAGATTAAATATCGATAAAATCGCGGGGATGATATTTATAGAATATTCATTCGTCTATGATCATCTTCAAATAAGCTTATTATGTTGGGGCTCGCTTCACTTTAACTTCCAGAAACCAGGGCCTCCATCTCATCAGCTTCTCTTGGCACATCAGTCAGATTCTCTGAGCCAGTCTTGGTGATGAGAATGTTATCCTCGATGCTATCAAATACCGGTTAGCAAATTGCTTCGATAGCGCGACGGTGGCCACCAGAGCATAACTTACCGAACTCCACCGACATCCCAGTACTTGTCTAGAACGTCCTTGTCAATGAATTTGCTGTGCACGGGGTCCTCTAGGTAAGGGTCGATGATAAACTTGCAGAAGTAAATCTATAAAGGTCAGCACCCTGTGAAATACGCTGTGAATGTCACTTACACCAGGCTCGACAGTGACAACGCTGCCGCTGGGGAGAGTGCCCCGCACGCGTAGGTAGCGGAACAGCTTATCCTTGTCGCCAAAGTTGGGGTTGCCGCCGGTGTCGTGCGTGTCCATGCCAAGATAGTGACCTAGACCGTGAGGCAGGAAAGCAGCGCTCGTGCGAGCCTTGAGGATTTCGTCCTTGTCGCCCTTGAGAATGCCAGCTTCGAGGAGGCCATCGATGGCGATCTTGTGGGCGAGCAGATGAACGTCGTCCCAGACAACACCCTCCTTGAGAACTGATATGCACTCCTTTTGCATCTTGAGGACGGTCTCGTAGATGTGGCGAGACTCCTTGGTGAACTTGCCCGACAGAGGGAACGTTCGTGTCTTGATGGTCAGCTCAATCCTTCCAGCTCAATCCGACCAAGCATCATTTGCACTTACAATATCAGCAGCGTAGTTGTTCCACTCGCCACCAGCATCCATCAACAGGTTGAGCTTGCCCTCCAGAGGCGCATTGTTTGGGACATAGTGCAGCGTAGCCGCAGCTCTTCCAGCAGCAGCAATAGGATCATACGACATCTTCTTGACACCATAAGAATAGCATCTCTCCTTAAACGCCGCCTCAAACTCCTGCTCATTCTTGGCAGTCTTGGCCCTCGCAAACACAGCGCGATGTCCAATGCCAGAGATATAGTTTGCCTTTCGAAGCATAGCAACCTCGAACTCGTCCTTGACCACTCGCGAGGTCTCGATGGCTGTCTTCAGAACGCTGAAGTTCTTGTTGTCGAAACCAATGAAGGAAACATGGTCGGAGACTTGGTTCGCAATGGCAAAGGCTGAGGACTTGGGGTTCTCGGATCCGAGGTGTGCGAGGGTAGCGTTCAGTTCGGTGGTGAGCTTGACTTCGTCGACGTCGTATTGCGCGAGGGCCTCGTCGATGCTGACGGGGAGACCGGACCAGATGACATCGTCGGGGTTGATGGGAGGAATGAAGAGTGTGGATTTCGCGGATTGGATATCGTAGATGAAAGCGCAGTCGGGGAGGTTGCAGCCGGTGAGGTAGTAGAAGTATCGGCGCTGACTGGAGGATCGAAAGATTAGCTGGTGTTTTGGAGATAAGGTGGGATACGCACCGGAAGGGCTCGGGCTCGTCGCTATCTTCCATCATTCGAGTAACTTGACTCTCGAGGTATAGAATACCATTGGCATCGGGGACATCCTTGCGAATGAGGTCGACGACACGTTTGGCGTGGTCTTTGCCTGGGTATTTGCCCTTGAGGACAGCCTCATAGTTCTCAGCGACCATGGTGATAGCTCTTGCGTGGGGTATTTGTGATAAGAAACGCGGTCGCGTGGATATTATCGGATTCAGATGTCGCACTTCTGTATACAGACTTTGTCGCGCTGACTTTGCAGTCTTTGTAGAAAGGGTTCGTGTTGTTGTTTGAAAAGAACAATGATGGAGGGGAGATTTGAACAACCCCGCTATCGACCTCGGATTCTTGGTCATGACGGAGGTGCATGTCACAAATTAGGAAGCTCCAGTGGTTGCATTCACTAATCGCCTGCCCGTTACAGGGTCTCAAATGTGGGGTCACGGCTGACAACGGCTTCTGTAGGGAAATAAAACCATGATGAGCTGATGGAGAATTGAGATGGGAATTTGCGGATGAATTAATGGTCCGTTGAACAAGGGAATGAAATATATTTAGCTGTAAGCTAGACTATGTACGATATATACTGAAAGAATTATATGTGAAAGAAGGTGGGATGCATCAAGCCAGTTCTGAGAGAAACTCGAGAATAGCATCGTAAGTGACAGTGTGTGAATATACAAAGTTCAATCCATGGCCTGCACCTGGCACAACAGTTGTGTTGAAGCGAGAAGCTTGTGTAAAGAACTGTCTCGATATGTCGAGTAATGTGGGCAGCTTGGGGTCTACACCGGCTGTAGAGTAGCAGTTATCGCCACAGAAAGGAACATCGCGTGCTGCAGCTGTTAGCATTGTTTTGTTCCATACTTGGTGAGGGTTCACTCACAGCCAGTCACGATCTGGACTGGGCCAGTGTAGGTGTTATTCTTCCCAGCTGGTGCTCCCAAAGTAAGAAGTTCACCAGGCGAAACAGGTTGACCCTTCTCATATGCCACTTCCAGTATCTTGGGGTCAAAGTCGCCCTCTGCAAAGAAGTTGATCTGAATGCCCACTGTAGACGACACTCCAACGTAACCAGCAGGATATTTATCGGCCAGAGGCGTAGCAGTAATAGGAATAAAGTTGCTTCCAACCGCGAATAGCCCCAAGTAGGCAGTCGCCTGTGAAAAGCCCGTCAAGACAATAGCGTCAGTGAGTTCAGGACTCTCATTCGCGAGCGCATAGCTAATGACCGAACCAAACGAGTGTCCCAAGTGAACGACCTTGGAGTATTTGCATCCTACTCCAAGAGATCCTTCACGAGCTTTGGTAGTGAGGGCCTTGAGAGCTGCAATCTCGAGGTAAACCTGGATCTCTTTCAATGGATCACCCTTAGATGAAGCACCGACTCCAAGACGGTCCCAGGTAAGAGTCGAGTAGCCATGCTCATCGACTGCGCGCGCAACATAGCTGTAGTTGTAGTTGTTATAAGGAAAGTCCCAGTAGCTTCTATCAAAGCCAATGCCGTGCGTCAGGACCTGAAGTTCCTTTTCAGGACCGGCATCGGGTTCGCAGTATGTAGCGGCGAGTTCATAGTCACCCGAAACAGTGGTAAACTAACACCATAAGCTTGTGTCAAAGCATTGAGTGAGTGTATTACTTACACCCTTTTGCACCTGTTCAGGATATGGTGGTGCACCCTGTCGTGCGAGATTGACAGCGAGGCTCGTAACGTCAATGCCCGTCAACGGCGCCTTAATGGTGAAGACAGCATTCTGAGATGTAAGTGACACAGGGACTGTGATGTTTGTGCACTTTCGCGCCGAGGCGGCGGTGATGAGGGTGAAGAGGGCCAAAGACTTGATCATCATGACGACTGTCTAAGAATGTGACTGTTTAGAAGAGAGACAATCTCAAGCCTCTGAGCGATGATCTATGTATCTTTATATGAAAGAGGATATGCATGTCTTAATTACAAATTTCTCCTTCATCCGCTGACCAGTCCTGCAGAGCTTAGCTGCATCTACTGATTTGTGTTCTTCTTGCATATAACATCCTTGTAGATATCATCTTCGATCCTACTCCACATGAGAGAGAGGTCCAACCATGATCGGTCAGTGCAACCTAATACCTCCTGAACAAACTTCCACTTTAGGTTCGGCACAGAGGAATAGCAGGTTGTTTGTTTGTGAATGACGCTTAGATGCTATGCACGGCACTCGAGGCACTAGCGGAGAATTTTAATTCTATACACACGGACGCTACCCAACGGGTCGTCTATTAAGATCTTCACTCGACAGAAACGACCTATCCGCTGTATCCATCTTGGCAAAAAAAACATGTATTCTGGGAGGCCAATCGGTGCAAGTTCGTAATACTCGGTGTAAGTGTGTAATCATCGCCCCCTTGCAGAGCCTCTTGACGTGATATATGCAGTGAGATTGTTAAACCCGATGTCATCGGGGACCATTGTCCGCATTAACTATGATGCAACCCGCTAGCAAACTCAATTGACCCAGACTTTCAGCTACCAAGCTTGACGTGTGTCGAGCAATGACAAATACCTTACCAAGAGAAGTGTGAGTCTGAGAGGTGAAGTCATCTGCCGAGGGCTCCATCCCTTGCATTGCGATAGTCGGAGTCTCAACTGAGACAGACACACCGACCGGTACGGGGACTTTTTGTTCTAGCGTCGAATAGAATCATGGATAGGCATGATATAACAGGTTTAAGCGTTTTTTATTCTTCTATGACGGGACAGGGTCTGAGTCGAGAACATGGATGTCTTGAGTTTTGTCTCGTATAAAAATGACCCAAATGAGAAGCAATGACAAAAAGGTCAGATGGCAGCCAATAGGCACAGGACGGACAAGCTGCATTAGCACAATATCTAAAAAGGTATCATAACGTCTTCAAGTTACATTGTTCCAGGGTAAGGAGAATGACAAATAACAAGCATGGATGTATTTGCAATTCTTTTCACAGCTCATCCTTCTCATCCAGTTCATGCTGTAACTGCATCGCCATCCCAACAGCTGCAAACCCACCCATATGCATCGCTTGCAAAATACTCCTCATAACCGTCGCGGCATCACCAAACGCAAAACAACCTTTCACACTAGTCTCGTTCATCGGCACGCCAACCTTAATCTCACCCGTCGGCGCCATCTCCAGTCCCATCTGTTCCGCAAACGGTGCTGCTTGCGCAACATTGGGATGACTTACCACGAAGCCTTCGACCTTGGAGGAGCCATCCTCCAAGGTGATTTTAACGGAGGGACCGGAATTGACGAGGGCGAATGATGTGATCTTTCGGGTGTCGAAGTGTACTTTACTGCTGTGTACTTTTGTCTTTATGGTTGAGGGGAGAGAGGTGTCGCCGTTGGTGTAGATGGTTACGGAGTGGGAGAGCCGTTTGGCCATGGGCGTTACGTGGGCGAGCATGTCGGCACTTGAGATCATGCCGCCTGCAAAGACTCCAACGCTCTCTGCTCCTCGCTCCTCAAAGCCATGGCAGTAAAGACAGTGAAAACTTCGAAATTAGCAAGGTACGCTTCACCCCCAAAGAGCTCACTTACATCCCCTTTCCCCAGCACTCCGTATATCCCTTCGGCTGCTCCTCCACAAGATCCTTCACCCCAGTGCCTAAGCCAAGTTTCTTTCCCTGATAGACATTGCCGTCTTGATCAACCGCTTCAAACACACCAGCGTCTGTTTTGCGAACGGTTGTGATGGTTGTGGACTTGAACTCAATGCTTTCATACCGCTCTTCAAGATCTTGACGAGCTTTTTTGCGGAAAACGGAGGGGTCAACGTGATCGAAGCCGAGGACGTTGTGCATGTGTTTTGTAGGCGCGTTGCGATATACGCCTGAGTCGACGATCAGGGCTGTGTAGACTTGGCGAGCGAGAGCGGATGCCATGGCGAGACCACCTGGACCGCCGCCGATGATGAGAACGTCGTAGAGCTTGGTTGACATTGTGATTATATGAGAAGCGAGTGAGGTTCAGAAGTAAGTTGTGTTTGTTACAAGATGTGATATGGTTGCTCTTCGGCTTATATACACTCAACGGAGAGATCCTGAATATCTCCGATCGGAGACTTTGATGATGGGCGGAATCATTTAGAGGTTGAATGAAAAAGGTGCCGCTGACTTGATTCACGATATTTCCATCTGTACTCAGGTTATTTTCATTAAAGATCATTGTCCTTGGCTTAATATCGTTGGTTGTGTCGCCAATGGAAGACGCGTCCAAGAGTGTGAGGCGAAGAGTTAGTGGCAACGTCGGCATGGGCATACGCAGCTACGATAAGACACTAGCCATCAATCTCTTCAAAATATTTGCTCTTTTAGGACTTTTTGATGGTCAATTGAACTCAATCAGGGACTTTTGAAGGCCGTTGTTGGTGATGTTGGTGATGAGCTTGCATGTAAAAGCCGATTAGCCGTGTATACGGATGGGCGGCATGAATTGAGCCAACGACTACAATGCGGCAATCACAAACCCGGTTCATCTACGATATCTTTACGATGTGCACTGGAGGCTGAATAAACAAGGCCTGGTTGCCATACTCAGGAATCACGTAGATAAAGACAAGTTAGGGAGACCTCACACGACGGACAACACAACTTCTCAGTGGTAGGCCGCCACCACATCTCGCGACGTCGTATCATCA
Source organism: Fusarium sp. NRRL 25184 (assembly GCA_013755755.1). NCBI lineage: Eukaryota > Fungi > Ascomycota > Sordariomycetes > Hypocreales > Nectriaceae > Fusarium > Fusarium sp. NRRL 25184. Next base: position 158,932 of record JABSSZ010000071.1, on the reverse strand, counting down.
ATCATCACAGAGACACATGTATCGATCAAAAGTTGACGAGATAGTACAAGTCCAGACCAAGTCTGAACCATCAATTGCGCTATATAAATAACAATATTCAAAGTCCCGTAGGACCAATCCAAAACAAAACAGCACTCGCTCTAAACTATGCAAGCAGGTCGCTACCCATAAGTAGCTCCATCGCGATGCTCAAGCATTTCTGCGAGCACCAGCGCCTCACACCCAGTCCAGAAACACCCCAAGCAGCGCCAAGTTTAATGAGGACCAGTCCGACGATGAGGCTCTCCCATCGCTATATCTTGACTCAGAACCACAAAACTGCAGTTTGCGTATTCCGAGTTCGGACCTGCTACGAGTCGTCACCTAGCACCACCCACGTCTCTGAACCAGGCGTGGCTGCACTGTCTAGAAATTCCCGCTGGGAGGGTAAATCATCGAGTTCACTGTCGGAAAGACAATCGTAATCTGAGATTAGATCGGGCGGTTGCGACGTATCCACGTCGAAGGAGGGGTTTGAACCGTCGAGTTCGTATATCACGCGCAGGGGAGCGAAGCTGCGTGATGGTGTGGTGGAGGGGGTTGCGTCGTCAGAGGAGGAGAGGATTTGAGCGAGGGCTTGGGAGCCGCCGAGGTCGGTGAAGGAGAGATCTAGGTGAAGGGGCTGGTTGAAGCTGAAGCTCTGAGCGCGCTTCTTGCGGGACTGCTTGGCTGGGCGGATGGAGTAGGTTGGTTCTTCGTGCTTGATACTGTCAAGACTGAAGCCCTCGCCCCTAACCTGCTCGTCGTCGTACAGCAGTCCCATGCGATACAGCTCAGCGACTTCATCATCCTCCGTCATGGGCATCTTTCGTCCAAGGTACACATTCCCCCTCGCAGTCGAAGCATCGCGGAATGCCTCCTCCCTCTCAAGCGTAGGCCTCCTCACGAGTCGAAAGCGATCGACAGGCAGAGAGATCCTGCTATTCGCTAGATCTCTCCCCTCGACCTCATCGGAAGAACCACCAAGACTGGAGTGGTCATGTTTCCGGGCCATGCGGTTCCGATGGATCTGTGTCCATCGTGGATTCGCGCGCTGCAAGTTCCCCGTCAAGATCTCGTTATGTAGAATCTTTTCGAGCTGGGGACGGCGCGCGCCTCCGTTTGTGCTTGTACTATCCTGTTGTCCACAGCGCAGACAGTGCGTTTCTCCAAAATTTGAAGTCGTGCAGGGAAACCCGGTGTCGCGGCACAGGTTGGCGCCTTTGTATTGGGACTGACGCTTTGCTGTGGCGCGGACGAAGTGGTTTCGACTTATGTGGGCGCGGGTCTTTATTGTGCTGGGAGGATTGATAGGAAAGTGCTTTGCAGCTGGAAGATCCCCAGAGCTGGTGAGTAAGACGTCCATGATGGGCTGGGGACGTGTTATAAGTAGGCTAGATTGATGAGTGTTTGTACAAGTGAAAGGTATTATGTTGTAAGTAAAGATGCTATGTTGTCAAGAAAGGCGCAAAGTTGCGTGCTTGAGCACTAAAGGGCGCGAAATTAGGGAACATGAGAGAGGTATCTGGAAGAGTCGAAGGCTGGAGGGTGTATTAATACGATATCATCTCATCCGGGGCGATATCGTCGTGATTGGCCGCCGGAGGAGTCATATGGACTGCTGATGGCGTACTACCAACCTAGACTAGGCTCTTACACTGTATGGTAGTACGATTACGGCCTTTGTCTCATCTTTGTTATTATGAGCAACAACAAAGTATAGTGCTGCCTCGGCCTCGGCCTAGTCCTAGTTGTGACGTGACTCACATTGCATTGATCCGGGCGCGTCTTACAAGGCCAAGATAACCGAGGTGGCGCAGCGAATAAGACAAAAACTTGGGGTTTCCGTTGTTGGGGGAGCCTTATCGACGAGGCACAGGGAGAGGCGCATGATGGACTGACAGGCAACGTCCGTGTGATACGGTTCTGATTGGTTGGTGGGTGTAGGACTCATGACGATAAGCAGAACGAAGAGGGTGTCGTCATCTAGCAGAGGTATCGAGTCGCTGTGGTTATAGTGCATTGATACCTAGAGCTGCCTAGAAGGAAGTGTATTCTACCAAGGTTCTTTTCTTGAAAGAGTTGTGCCCGATGACCATTGTGCATGGATCAAGACAGGGAATCAGAGTGATGGTGTTACTGGGCTCAATGCGGGTGACGACGAGAGTGTTTGATCGCCGTGGAGCTGTTTTCGGTTTTGTTGCCGCTGCAGAAAACTGGGTTAACCAACGATAACGATGAGATAGGATCGCGGTGCAAGATAAGACGGTTTCTGTTGGAGGAGCTTGTTTAAGCCAAGGCGTGATAAGACATTTCCCCAATGAGGATATCCCGATAACACCCGGATGTTACGGCGGCTGGACGGACGTGCCGGGAGGCTGTAGAACATTCAGCAATACACTTACACTGTATGTCGACATTGCTTTCAAATCTTGTGATTGACTGCATTTCAGCTCAGGATCAATATTGCATTTTCTTTACCCGCTGTTACCCTCAAACAAGGCACACAGATGAATGTGCAACGCCCAAAGCAGACACTCACATAACCGTAGGGTAACACTCACCACTCATCATCCAACCCCCAGGTCATCCATGATCCATCACTCATCTGACTTGACATCCATTCCCTCAAGATATTTCCTCACATCAACCATCTCAATCCCCCTCTCCTCATTAACACTCCCACTCTTATCCCACGCAACCCCACGGCCCTGCGCAAAAGTATCTCTATACTTGACCATCACGCTCGGCTCGCTCTCCATCTGCCTCTTGAGCTCCTGCAGATCCCACACCTCCCGCTTGAACTTGCTTCCGAAATGCTCATCTAGTAAATCTGCCAGTTCGCCGTAGGATATAGTATCACCAGCTGTGTACACGACTTGGTGCGATATGCCCCGTGGATCGAGGACTATGTCTGCAGTGACGCGTCCGATGTCAGTTGGTGTGGTGACGGTGATTCTGTTGTCCCAGCTTCCAAGTGCTCTGACGATCTTATTCCCGAGATCAACGACCCCAAAGTCTGAGAGGAACAAAAAGCTCATGAACAATCCAGTTGATACAATCGTCCAATCAACGTCCCTCTGTGCTCTTAGTTTCTTCCGAACCTGTAACTGCTCATCAAATAAGTCCTGTGAACTTCCCTCCCCAATAACATCATAGTCCATCCCGAACTGCCAGGGAAAGAATCTCTTAACGCCCGCTTTAAGCACAGCGTCTAAAAGCTTGAGCTGCGTTCCAGACGGTAAACCCATGCCATTACAAGACACAACAACGTCGTATTTCCCAAAGATGGACGCTAGCTCTTTAATGCTTGCGTTGACGACATCAGCTGCTTCAAATCCTGCGTTGAGGCCCTGAATGCGCTGTACTAGTTTCTTCTTCTCAGGAGCAGCGGAATCAAGAGTTGCTTGACGAAGAAGAACGGAGTAGCGTTGACGCTTGGGGTGCGAAGTGAGAGCCTCGAGCACAGAGAGGCCTAGTTCCCCGGCGCCGAGGATGAGGATGTTTTGAGGCGTCATAGGTACTGGTATGGATGGATCGTGGAGACGATTGAGGGCTTGCAAGTTCTCGATGGAAAGTTCAAGAGGCGTTTGGGGCGTCATATCTAGATCGAGCGGGAGATAGATGGTATTTTAGGCTATACTTTATATTTTCTGCCGCACTACGTCGGGAATACAGCCTTTGGAAGGGACGAGAATTGAGGCTGATGTACATCTGCATCTTGGCGGATCCTTTGCGCGGGGGAACGAATAGCCTTAGCGTTTGGGTGTAAGCAATACTCTATCTCCATGTCAAACTCCGAGAACATCAAAATAAAATAACAAGGTTAGATGCCAAGATCCTTGTTGGTCCACGATCCACATTACTCACTCAATATCCGGCACTCAAATGATCGAATTCCAACGAACAAGCCATGGTTCTCGGGCCAGGGGCAAACATGACAAATGCGGAATTTTGATCGAGTTTATTTCATTTTATATCCGATGAGATATGTAAATTCATACGAAAAAGGCCTGGCCGGCTTTGATTATACTTTCAGCTACCGTATACTATAGTAAATACAGGCACCCGTTTACCCAACAACAACGCCCACGCTTCCCAATGCAGCAAACAAAACCAATCGTGTTTTTACGACTCTAGGAAAAAATGCAGTAGTCTAGCTATGGTAGTAGTGAATGAGGGTCACGAAAGAACGGTGAACGAAGGGAATGACCTTATGACGTGACTGTGAGTTTGTTGGCGAATCCAACTCGTTGACCCTTGAGGTCAAAGACGACGAACTGCGCCTTGAGGAGGATGTCGCCCAGAATGGCGAATCCAATACCGTCGGAGCTCTGAATGCCGCCGTAGCAGGTAGTGCTGGTGAGGCGGCCGTAGTTGATGTAGTTTCCAGGGACTTTGCCGCGGTAGCTGCCGAAGCCAAAGTAGAAGCTGGGGAGCTTGGCTGTGCAGGGGAACACCCAGACACCGTAGTCTTGGTCGACGTAAGCGCCCTTGACCTTTTTGTAGTAGAAGTTGGTCAGGTAGCTGGGCAGAAGAAGAAGTGTGGTGCCGGTATCGACGATGGCTGAGTAGTTGTACTTGTGCCATGGTGCACCCTGAGCCACGCGGAAGCCCTCAATATTGAGCTGCCACCAAGGACTGCCCTTCTGGACCTTGGCGAATCCAATGCTACCGTAGTATTCTCCCTGGTCGATGTATCCAAAGTTGTAGTTTCCAGCCTTGCCCTTCTGCAGATTGGCGGTAAAGACTGGAACTGCTAAACTGTTCTGCACGTTCTGAAAGTAGGTGTTTTGAGGTGTCGGTCGGACAGTATTCAGGCTTGACATGGCGAGACCCATGATGCCGTGCGAGAACTTGTCTGCAGCGATACCATCCGAGACTTCAGTAGCAGACTCAACGGCCTGCTTGTTGACATAGGTCTTTCCAACTTGGACCTTGTCGGTGTAGACGATGCCACTAGCACCAGTGCCATCACCATATTTAATACTCCAAGTCTGACCATTTAGTCGCTTGGAGGTCGTTGACTTGTCTGGCTTGTAGAGAATATGACCAGCTTGGTCAGGTTGATATGTGTCTGTAGAAAACACCCAGCTGCGACAATTAGCAAGGAACCTTGTTGACAAAAGACAGACAACTTACAGATCAGATGAGCCAGTATCAAAGTTCAGGTATGTTTGTTGAGCTGGAGTACCAAGCTTGACAGGAACTACATACTGTGAATCGTAGTACTGTGGCGGTGTTGCCGAAGCAGTACCCTTCATTCCTGGTGAGTGTTAGTCGTGTTCATTGACCCGAGTGACGAGACTAACCAAGCTTGCTGTTGACGAGGGCAGCCTCATTTTGAGCAATCTTCTTAAGCGTTGGGGGTAAAGGCTTCTGGTATTTGTAGTATGCCTGAATGAGGGCAATTTCGGCATGAGGCTTCTTGTAACGTGTGTTGGTGAGTTGATCCATCTTGACCTTTTCTCCGCCAGCTCTAGGCTTGAGGTGAGCCGAGTCGGGATCATTCTCATGATCGATAGCTCGACCTCGTAGCGTCTTGCCGAGTTCAATATCTTCTTGTTCCTCGGGATCGATGTCCCGCTTTTGCAGGCCTTTAACTCCTTCAACCTCTGGATCAACAGCATTGGGTGAAAAAGGATTCTCGACCTCATAGACATCGCCACGTGCCTTTAAAGGGTCGTTATCGGATACATCCCTGGGTTTTATGTTCCGGTCGTGTAAACCCTTCACACCTTCAACCTCAGGGTCAACAGCATGAGGCGAGAAGGGATTCTCGACCTCGTACACGTCGCCACGTGCCGCGAGGGCCTGATCCCCCTTGGGTTCTATTGCCCTTTTTTGGTAGCCTTTTAGTCCTTCAACTTCTGGATCAACGGCGTTGGGTGAGAATGGATTCTTCACTTCGTAGACATCGCCACGGATTTCATGAGGAATACCCGTACTGCAGCCGGCGAGGAGGAGAAAGGAAACCGTGCTGAATTTCATCGTGAATGATGGGTAGGTAGGAAATAGTTGTGATCGTGAGATGGAGATGTACCAAGAAGACGGGGGGTCGGGCCTGATATTTCAAGACAATGGGAGTAGCAACCATGCATTGTAAGAGGCGGGCTGAGTGTTCCGGATCGAGGGCAAAGGCCATTTTCCAGGCACTTCGAGATCCATAGTATGGCATTCTGGGCAAGCCTGGGGCTAATTGAAGCCATGCTGGGGAGCTTAATTTGGAATGTGGCCCGTGGAGAGGATGGTTTTGGGTGGAATGCATCTGGATCGAGTATGGTATGGCCGCGCATCTGCATTCCGGGACCTTGGGACTAGACATTTTAGACCCTACAATGGATGCCACGAGTACGGCAGCGGCAGAGAAGCCATGACCGGGATATGGTCCAAAATGTCCGTTCTTGGGTTCCTGGTTCCTGCGTCTGATTTGTCCGCGTTTGTCGTAAAGGGTCCCATTTTGACGTTGAAGGCGTGCGCCACAGTTGTCAGGGTCTTGTGTGTGCGTGCCTATCGGCCAAGAATCTGCTAGAGACTGACAAAACCGATTGCTTCGAGACTTTATTGGTGCAGTGATCGACGGACTAGATGAACAGATTGGGGCGGTTATGATGCAGGAACCCTTGATAGATCATTAGATCTACAACAATGTCGTTGTTTCTGTCTTGGCCGGAGCTGACCAAACTCATGCCCAGTTCTGTCCCTACATTTTTCGGAAATCTGTCATAAATGGCGCCTAGGTTATAGTATGACAACAACATCTTCTGGTCCATCTGCTTCCCAGATCATAGACCGACGAGTCTTGGACGGAAACCTCTCATCCGGGCCGTATCTCAAGCTACCAAGCTGTCGGTTCCGTCGTTTCGTAAATAACCTCACCTTAGTGCTAGCTAGAGATGGTCGTGGCTTGAGCTGTCGGCGAACGGGAATGCACTGACTCGACATGGTGATGATATCGGTGGTGTTGAGGTCTGAAACGAGTGATTCTGGGGGAAGTGCTCCGAAGAGAGTACAGTGGCAGTCATTGGCCAATGCTCAACAAAGGCTCGGTCCCTTCCGCTTTGAGGCTCTTGATCTTCTAGTAGAGTTAAAGGTCCAATCAAGTCTCTCATACAAGTTCCTTTATTGAATTACTGTAGACAGATGCGTCGTTACAAGTTCTAATTTTACACTCAACAGTCATTCATGTCTGTGCTTTTCTGCTTTTGGCTTAATAATTACTGATGTGACGTGTTTCTCTCTTCACGATATTAAACTTGATGACAAAGGCAGTCGAGGCTCGATGTGAAGTCATCATCGATGGCTCATCTCATGCATGACTCCTCCACTGAAAATAACCCCTCCATGACTCACCAAAATACTGCGGCATCCCCACTGACAGTCCCCAAGGAGAAGAAAACATTAGGCAGAAGGGAAATTGAGACTATCCAGATCATCAATATGAGTAAAAATGATTTATCTGCCTGGGCAGAAATTAAGAAAAATCAGGTGAATTTTTCTATATATATAATTCAATTACAATTCTCAAATACTTCCAGAATTATCTTAGAACGTTAGAGCGAACCCTGGTAGACACATCCACTGATAAGATAACGTTTTTTTGAACCCCGCGGTAACAAGGTTGCACAAAAATTCCACAAAGGCTTCATCGAATTTGTTTTCGCCAACATAACCGACATACTTTGCAATCTCGCTAAATCCCATTGCAAATTATTCGCCATGGATCCCGCGGCAGGACCAGCTGCTCCTCACGAGCCTCCTTACCAATACACAGCAAACCAGGGCTACCAACAGACAGAAGAAATACCCCGCGAACTACAGACCCAAAAAGACGACGGTGCTGTTCTCGAGCAAGAAGACGATAATGACTTTGACGATATTTTCGAGGAAGACTTCGACGATAATGAGTGGTCCGCTGATGCGGGTGACTTGACCAAATCTTATAACCGTCAGCGCAATGCCGACGGCGCCGCTGCTCGCTCGAATCAACAGAAACCTACTGCGAATACCTTTGCCAGCGTCGACGACCAAGTATCCGCCCTCTCAAAGCACGCCGCCAAGCTTCGTCTTGACACTGTCAAACAAGATGTCGACAAGGACAAGGACAAGGCCGACCGCGCCACCAGCGAACAAGTCCTCGACCAGCGCACCCGCATGATTCTCCTCCAGATGATCAACCGTGGCTTTGTTAGCGAGGTCCACGGTGCTATTAGTACCGGTAAAGAAGCCAACGTCTACGGCGCCGTGCTCCACGATGATCAAACCGGCGAGGCTACCCAGAGAGCTATCAAAGTCTACAAGACAGCCATTCTCAGCTTCAAGGACAGAGAGCGTTACATCACCGGTGAGCACCGTTTCAAAGGTGGCTTCGACAAGGGAAATAATAGAAAGATGGTTAAACTTTGGGCGGAGAAGGAATTCCGCAACTTGCGAAGGATCTACACAGCTGGTATTCCCTGCCCAGAGCCCATCAGCCTCAAGCTCCACGTTCTCGTCATGGGCTTCCTCGGCGACCGCAAGGGCTGGGCGTATCCTCGCCTCCGTGACGCTACTCTGACGGGCGACGATATCGATCAGCAGTGGTATAAGCTTTATGTCCAGTTGCTTGGCATAATGCGCCGAATTTATCAGGTCTGCCGTCTTGTACACGCCGATCTGAGCGAGTACAACATTCTCTACCACAAGGAGAAGCTTTACATCATTGATGTATCGCAGAGTGTGGAGCCTGACCATCCTCGCTCTCTTGAGTTCCTGCGTATGGATATCAAGAACGTGGGCGACTTCTTTAGACGCAAGGGTGTTGATACGCTTGCTGACCGCGCCATCTTCAACTTTATCACTGCCCCTGAGGGTCCTGTGGAGGAGCCAGAAATGGCCAAGGCGATCGAGACTCTGTACGAGACTCGCGCTGATACGACTGAGGACCAGGCTGCTCAGATCGAGGTTGACAACGAGGTGTTCAGAAACCAGTACATTCCTCAGACATTAGAGCAAGTCTACGATATTGAGAAAGATGCTCAGAAGGTGACACAAGGTGAAGGTAACGATCTCGTCTACAGTAATCTACTGCCAGACCAGGTCATCGCTCCCAAGAAGGACGGTGAAGACAACAAAGAGGAACACGCTTCCTCATCCGACTCTGACGACGAAGGCGCATCTCTCTCAGGTGACTCCAACGACGAGGCCAACTTCGAAAAGGGTCCTCCCCGCGGCCGTCGCTTCGAGGACAAGGATGAGAAGAAGGTTTGCCCCCCAACACCCATTCTCCTCGAGGAACTTGACTGACCAATAACTCTCCAGGCCCATAAACAAGCCGTCAAGGAAGCTAAGCGCGAGAAGCGCAAGGAGAAGATGCCCAAGCACCTAAAGAAGAAGATCGTCGCCACCTCGTCCCGTCGTAAGAAATAGACCTGAACAGCGCAGTCTTGGCGATTCCTTATTCGCTTTCTCCCCTCCTTCCGGGCAAAGAACCGTTGTGTCGAGACGCAGGGCCAGCGAGAAAGAAAAGCCCCTTTGCCCGAAGGAGGAATAACACGAAAAGCTTATATCAACCCTTTTCCCCCAGGCACTGCAATCGGATGATGAAGACATTGATTCGTCGCCCGGAGATGTCACCGCCGAGACGGTTTAGCATTCCCCATTGGGGTCTGTGTAACCTCCGGTTCTTTTGGCTCCCGCGGCGATCTGAACGTTCCCCCTTTGAAGGGGTCCGTTTTGAACGATCAAAGAGAGCTCTGACGATTTGTATTTTTTTGCCTCCCCTTCCCTTCCCCGTAACGGAACGGAAAGGGTTCCCAGTTCCGGATGAGGCTTGGCTGACCTCGATTTTGGGGGGTTAAAGAAGAGCACACCGGAAAAAAGAGTAACGACTTGAATATTATGTATGAAATGCCCTGATTTTATCGCTCAGTTGTGCTTTTTACAACTCAAATAAAAAAAGTCAAAACGTTGATCCTCCCCCTTTGACGCCATTACATGATAACGTATAATCTCAATCTGTTCAAAGTATCTCAAATTTTACCCTCCCGGCAGGTTCATCACCTGGTGGATAATACCGTAAGAGGACTGGTCATGCTCAAAAGTAAAACTGCTGCTGAGGTTGGCCGGGCGGTGGCTGGGCTAGAAAGTCAAAGTTCAGCGAGTCCATTCCCGTGTTCCACGGGTCCGGCGATTCTGTGGCGAGTTAGTTTTCGGGGTTTGTCAAAAGAGAAATATGACAGATGGGAAGTGACATACCACCCCAGATAGATTCGTAGAGGTCCATGGGAGCCATGTATTGCGTAGGATCGACGTTCATGGCGTTCATGCTGTCGAGATTCAGGTTTCCGTTTGGCATCTGCTGACCGTATGCAAGACTAGACACGCTTTTAGAAACGTTCGCATCAGATGGGGGAGAGTAGAATACTGACCCTGGAAAGTCTTGGATTGAAGCTCCTCCGTTTTGCATCTCAGCCATGGCGAGCGCTGCGTCCTCCCTGGGGTCCGCGCTCTGGGAAACGTTGCGAAATATTGAATTGCCATTTCCGGGAAGTTGGCCGGGGATTCCAAAGGGGTTTAGGGGCGTCCGGCTCCCGCTGCCGGCGGCAGAGGCGTCGCCTTCTTTCTTGAGATGTGACGGGACAATGGAGCCGTGGTCGTAAATGTTCTTGAGGGCCGTGAGAGCGCGGTACAGTGGGCCCGAGAGCTCAATGTCCTTGTCGGTGGTCATGACATGTGGTTCAGGTGAGCTTACGTCCTTGGCAGCAGTGGCAGAGAGAGCAGCAATCAGATCCCCTTGTAACTGCCGAACCTCTGGATCAGTCTTTGTCTCACATAGTATGCCGAGGAGCAGAGCTGATGATAGGCCGTGATACGTGAAAGCCCAGCTTCGCGTTGGGATGGAGGAGAGCTGGTGCATGGCGAGGAACATCCTGACGGTTTCGGTTAGGTTGTCTTTGCAGCGATCTGCTAGCGTCTTTCGCTGCTCAGGTTCAAACTCGCTGTCTTTTCGGAGTGCCGGACGACATGCGACGGAGATGACAAATGATGTGTGGAGGCGGATTGCAAAGTGCTGGAGACGGTCGAGAGCTGTCTTGCAGATTTCTTTGTTTCGTAGTTGTGGTGCGGTGCGGCTTCGAAGGGTCTCTACTGCTTCGCAGTCGTCGATGATTTGAGCGTATGAAGCACTCATCATGTCGTCTGGGTTCAGGCGACGAGAAATGATTTCCATGAGATGGTACATTGTTTCGAGGTATGAGTAGTTGCCGTTTGGTGTCGGCGCCATGACGGGGATCGGACAGCAAGGGAAGTTGGTCATCGGAGATCTAACAGCGTTAAAGGTGAGGCATCAATATGCGATACTCAATACTCACCTGTCAAAGGAAAGCGACGTCAAGGTGTCGTGCCATACAACGCTCCACCATAGTCTTCTTCGCACCATTTCTTTTGATTGGGTGTTGGGGGGTGTACAGTCGCGGCTTTCGTTACGCAGTGTTCTGTGTAGACCGAGCGATTGAGCAAGACGACAGGTCAATCCCATGAGTGCCCATGATGCTTCAGCCTTCATGTCATTCAGAAGAACGAAACACGTTAGAAGAAGAGCTTGGATGGAGTCAAAAGAAGGTCTGCCATGTGTCAGTCCAAGTTGTCAACATTGGCAAGCTGCATTACCGAAGAAGAAAATTGCCCAATCGGAGGAAGTGAAATGATATCTGAATGAAGCGCTGAGAATCTCGGGTGCGAATATGGTATGGCGATTCGTGGTATTGTGATCCGACGGCCAATACGGCGAAGAGTATTGCTAGCCATGATGCTGTGACAGGTTTGGTGGACTTGATGCCGTTTGTCGCATTTCGTGAACGATCTTCTAGGTAAGTCATGAGCTTGGCCTCGAGGTCATCAATGTCCATAACGAATCCCCAAAACGGCTGAGGTATTTCCTTGTATGTGCGGAACAGCCTGAATGGCTCGTGTCAGCTTACGGTCTCGCCACAGCAATTGAGCAGAGGGCAAAGGCGAATACTCACTTCATGACCTCGCGGTCGGAAGGCAATTCAGTGGATATATCCTGGGTCAATTTCTGAAGGTGATGCGACGACATCAGCGGGAAAGGCGCCGATGTGTCCAAGCCGAGAATGGACCTCATGTCTTGTCGAATGTCAAGACTTTCGCCTTTGTGAACTGGCGAAGACTGCTCGCGCAGTAGGGCTGGAATACTGTTCTGCCCAAGGTAACGGTCTGGTGCAACTTCAGGTTCATCGATGCTTGCTGTGTTGTTTATTAGTCGTATGAACAGTGGCATGACCCGGATGTTCGGACACTCACCAAGAGTGCGCGGCCAACTGTCCTGCCGCTCAACCTTGCGCACTCCTTCGTCGCGAGGAGCCTCTGAGAATGAAAGTGTTCTCTTCCGGCTGGCGATGCCTTGGCTTGATTCTGAAGGTGCACCAGAACCTGATGGCTTTGAGGTTGATGAGCGGTTGGGCTTATAGGAACATAGTCTTGGATGCTCCCTCTTGACGCAGTTCTCACAAGGTTGTTTATTGTCGCACTTGACTTTTCTCTGGCGACAGGGCCAACATGCAGTACCTAACGTGATGATGAGCTATCGATTTCTCCAATTGAGGTTATTCACAACATGTCTTACCGTAGCGAACCTTGCGATGGGAATGTATGATTCGATTGGCCTCCTCTGGGGTCAGGTCATCAATGGCTACCCGCTCATCGGGACTAGGGTTCTCAGCCATGGTGAATCGGGGATACGGGCTCAGAGACGAGCCGTGGAGCCAAACAAAGGTCGCGATAGCAATTGCGATGTGATGTTATGATTGCAGATGAGGGTTTACGAATGCCGAACTCCGAGAGTCTCCCATGCGATAGCGATAAGAGAGCGGGCGAAGGAGGGGAAGAATGCGGTGCTGACGAGCGGGGCCGGTTCGGCTTTTCGAATTGGCTTTAGTTAGGATCGGGAGGGTATTAATAAGGTAATAAAGAAGGGGAAGAATGTACGGAGTACTTGGCGGCTGATCTTTTGACCTTCTGTTTCTCTGTCTCTTGTCTCTATGGTTGGCTGTTGGATGGGCACGAGACCGCCGGTACGAGAACCGACATCCCGAAGCCACCGGTCGGATAAACTGAAGCCGTATTCCGCTGACAAGCAAGGCACAAGCCAGTCATGGCAAGATGTCGTCTCTAGGGTAAAGAGACAAGAGAACATGAATAAATCGTCAGTTGTCTATCATGATCAGCTTCATTTTCACAATTATCAACAGTTCCTATTAGCGCTCAATCAATGCAACTTCAGTCTACCATGAATCGCTCTTTCTCTCGTCCTTTTTTCTTGTCCTGTCTTTCAGCTTGCGCTGCGTGGGAGCCTACCATTCACTGCCTGTCTCAGGTCCCTTAACTTCTCTCCAACACCTGCGCTCGCCCATGCTCCCCTGTCCAATCATCATATTTATGTGATAACCAATTTGCTCTTGCATGATCCAGCATTGGACTCGATTTGGTTCACGAGGCTGTGTATTGATTTGCTGAATAGAGCTGTTTTGTTGCAACGAACCACTATCGTCTTTCAGGACCAGTACTGCCGTTGCAGCCGTTTCAACGCTTTCGACTACGGGACCAAGAAACTCAATCGCTTATGAAGTATTCCGTTTATTAAGGGACGCTTCAATCACAATTGTACGGCCTGCAGTTCTGGCTGGCTGAGCTCGTACAGCGCATCTCCCGCATCAATTGTCGCGCGCTAATTTTACTGACTCTAGGCTCTCATGCTCCTTGCCAGATTCCTCATTCACTCTTTTGACTTTTTCAACCGTCTGAACTCTCTCTCATTCTTGGCTTCTGGCGCCGGTCGCTATGGCTAGTCAGCTCTCATCTAGGAAAGCAGAACAAGCCAGAGACGAACTCGACCGCACAATCCGCTCTCTCAGTACTGATTTTCAGCTTCAGCTTCACATCCCTGACCTAACTCTGTCGCCCAGTAAGCGCCGGCAACAGCATCGCAATGGAGATCAAGAGCGAAGCGAACACATCTACTTATGCGCATACCGCCTCAAGTTCCAGGACCCCAACCGTCTCGCGATATGTCTGACTCGCTTCCGTGAGCAAGCAGACGAGCATCTCAAGAACTGGACCCGCAAGCCCCGCGCTGACCCTGATACAACCCCTCCACACTGTCCACGTACCCGCTCGAGTTCAGAGGAGCGGGCTGAGCTGCAGAACTTTCTGCTGCAGTTGCTTAAAGACGACAATATCGCGAATCGCCAGCGTTTCAATTACTCGAAGCGCAAGTCTGACGAATTCCCGGACCAAAGTCCCAAGAGATCTAGAAACTCTTTCGAGGGTTCTCCTGTGTGTGAAAGCATTGACAGTATCCCAGTTCGCTCTAGAGCTGTGACCTCCAGTAGCCGTCTATCAACGGGACGGCCCGCTAGAGGCGCAGGTACATCGTCCTTCACCAATGGCATAGTCAATTCCGCCACCACATCGTTTGCCAGCACCCAGCCATCGTTGTTTGGTATAAGGTCTTTCAATTCCAGTAAAGTTTCACTGGCTCCAAGTGTTTTCACAAATGACTATGCGCCGAGTACTCAAGCGACTACCGCGACGAACACTTCATTCAAAAGATCGCAGCATCCGTTCCAGAGCACTCAACCTTTCACTAGCAATGCGACACCATCGAAAGACATTGAGGTTCCATTCTCTCAAAGCATTCGAAGATTTGCGTACAAGCCACCAAGCGAGGAAGATCGCAATGACATTGATCCGGAAAAGGCGCCTTCATTTCGGAGGTATGGCGATAGAACGCCCCCAGAGCCTGTCATCGATCTTACTGATGAGGATGAGCCTGTGGAAGAGCCAAGGCTTCCAGCTCTATCAGTGCCTCAGTCAATCCAAAGTCAGGTTGACTTGAAGAGAGCAGGCATAATTCGATCCAGCAGTCCCGCGACGGCCTATTCCAGCCTGCCAGAAATGAATGAGTTCGATACAATGCTGCTCGATGCTCCTATCTTTGATCCAGAGCCACCTGAATGTGCGCTGACAGATCGTCTTCGAAACATCTGGCCAAAGTTCCCCATTCCCGGGTTGAACCAGGCGCCTCTGATTATCCTGTGGGAACTTACCCGTGCTGCACTTCATTGCCGCGTGAATTTGGCTACATGGGATCTCGAGTACCAACCCAACGATAGTTGGCATGATCAGACCAAGTTCCGAGGCCAGCTCTTCAGACATCGACTCTTCGTGGGACAGGGCTTGCCTCCAGCTTGCGATCGTGCAGTTTGGGATGCTGCATTTGGGTCATTCGCCTCACACGACAAAGCCGTTGTTCTTGCTGCAGAGTTTGTCTGTAATACAGAAGATACTGGACAACTATATCGGCTCAAACTTCAGCCTCCGCGCCTTGAACTCGGGCATCGACTCTCTCGCCGCTTTGGTGCAGATCGCTTCTTGGAAGTTATCATGCCCTCACCCACTTCCAGAGATGCTCCCGATGTGATCAAGCAAGACCCCCAAGGTGCAAACAAGGTCATCAAATGGCTAACTGAGAGTTTCCATTACTTTGTCGGTCGTTCATGGGCAGCTTTCTATACTCGCGAGGCCAAGAAGTCCATCAAAGACCCACGCCCTCCTCACAAGCCACTAACTATCATGCAAGAACGTGTGTATTTCTTCGCAACTGACGGTATCAACTTTCGTGTTCCCATGAGTCAGTTTCCTCCTTTGGAAGAAGCGACTTCTCTGGGACACCGGACAAAGATGAGGCGCTGTGATCTCTTGAACTGGGCTATCAACATTGAGCAGAACTCGTCGCAACCTGTGCCCAAGCTATTTTCGCGACTTGCTCTCAGTGAGTTGTTTGACCGACCGTTTTCCGTACTCTTAGCTAATATCCCAGTCCAGGCCTCAGCAAGACTGTCCCCACCATCGTCATTGAACCTCACCAATTTCGACATCGCGACACCATGTTAGGCTTCCACAAGTATATGAGCAATAAAGAGAAGAAGGAGCAAAAGGATATGGGTGACGGTATCGGTCGAATGTCTCGAAACCTCGCGCGCAGGATAGCGACTCACATGGGGCTCTTGGAAACGCCGTGTGCGTTCCAGGCTCGTATCGGAAGTGCAAAGGGTATGTGGATCGTTGACGTCGAGGATGATGGATTGGACGATGACGATTGGATCGAAACATATCCCTCACAACGAAAATGGAATTGCGACTTCGAAGACGTTCACCACCGGACATTCGAGGTACGCGAGTGGTCCAGAGAGCTACGCTCAGCTGCTCTCAATACACAGTTCATCCCAGTTCTTGAGGCACAGGCGCCTGTGCCACAGGACATGCGTAATGTCATCGCTCGTCACCTCGCGAATGGCCTTCAAGAGGAGATCGGTGGTCAGCTCGCAGCCATGACCCATCCGACCAATCTTCGTGGTTTTACACATCGCGGCTTTGACCGAGCGGCATTGGGAAACGTCCCCTTCCTGGGCGCCCTGCCGGAGCGAGACGAAGACATTATCTCATACATGCTCGACGCTGGCTTCGACGCGACCAAGTGTCGGTTTCTGCGAGATATGGTATGGAATAACCAGAAGCGGCAGGCCGAACAGCTCAAGGCAAAGATGAATATAAAAATCCCTCGGTCGACCTACGCATTCATGACGGTCGACTTCACTGGTACACTAGAAGAGGGCGAGGTACAGCTTGCGTTTTCCTCGAAATTCCAAGCAGACGGGGAATCAGACACATTACTCGATGGCATTGACATCCTCGTAGCTCGAGCTCCCGCTCACTTTGTCAGTGACATTCAGAAAGTCAAAGCTGTATTCCGACCGAACCTGAAAAGACTCAAAGATGTTATTGTCTTCTCGTCAAAGGGCAAGTCTCCGCTGGCCGATATGCTCTCTGGTGGTGACTACGACGGCGACTTGGCTTGGATCTGCTGGGACCCTGATGTTGTGAACAACTTCAACAACGCGCCAAAGCCAGTCGAGCCGGATCTTGTCGGACAAGGATACCTCCGAAAGTGCAACCCAAGCTTCGAGTCCATCCTAGATGGGGCCACTGATGTCGATAGTGCTTGCGCAGACTTTCTTTGTACAGCGATCTCGTTCAACATGCAACCGGGGTATTTAGGTATCGCAACCAAGTTCAAAGAAAAGCTGTGTTATTTGGAACGAGGTGTCAACAGCGAACGAGCCGTTGCGTTAAGCACCTTGGTCGCTCTCCTGGTCGACCAAGCGAAACAAGGACTGTTATTCACTCGTGAAGACTACGACCGGCTGAAGCGCGACATGAAAATGAAAGGCAAAGACCCAGAATACGAGAATGAGAGGAGCTCCAGACGCAACTACGTCAACAGGGATGGTTCCATACATATTCTGGACGAGCTCAAGTTTATAGTAGCTGAGGACACAATCGCAGACGCACTGAAGAAGTTCTCTGACGCTCTTTTTGGAAAGGATGTCCCCGTACAAGCATGGGACAAGGATCTGGCTCGTCTCTGGGACGACTTTGAAAGCCAGAAAAACGAATCGAGGATCATTGGCAGACTCATGATTGCCCTCCGTGCGCAGGTTTCCGATATCATGGAAGAGTGGAAGAGGACAATGGCCGGCGGTAAAAGCGACCCCTCAAACAGCGACTTTGGCGTCAAAGTCCGGGAACTGCATCAGAAATGGTCTTCATATCAGCCACCGCCCGAACTCCTAACCTCGAGGCAAGTTAAGCCCCTCCTCGACAAATGGAACAGCGACGCCTCCCTGAGCAAATGGGAGCTCCTCAAAGCATCAACCATGTTCAAGCTCGGCTACGAAAAAGCGTACAACATGGTCTGGCGTCTCTCAGGCAAACAGCTCGCATGGATGAAGGCCATGATGCCGGACGGAAGCGCGGTCGCAGTCAAGATTGAGATGTGGAGTGTTCTCAAGCCTGATAACAAGCGAATTGCTGCGCTTAATGCGCGGAGGCAGATTGGGCATGATAATGAGAGTCTGGCGGCGCTGGAGGAGGTCACGGAGTATGATGAGACAGGAACGCAGATTGACGATGCTTAGAGGCGCATTGGATCGGATAGTTCGACGTTCTCGAATACGGGGTCTTTTAGAAGCTGGAGCTCTTGACGTTGGATTGGGCGTTTGGGAGGAGGTTCAGACTTGAGGATGTTAAGAACGCGCGGGCGTTGGATATGCGATGATGGCTTGGGCATCCTTCTCTTGGTCGGTCAAGGGGGTGTGATCCAATGCAATCGAGGGTTTGTATTTGTGGAGTTGAGTGATAGATACCCTGGCGTTGTAATTAGTACACTACGTACGTTCTATTCAAGAAAGACAGAAGAGCTGATCAGGTAGTCTTTGCGAGGAAGCATCTAACGACCGTGCTGTGAGTTGTCTTGGGTAGCCTGTGTTGTGTGATGGTGGGCGTCATGCCCGAGATCCAGGAACAAGGAATAAAAGCCAAAGCGCTGCAGGCGGCGGGCACTACCGAAGATGGAACTGTAAAGTCATCCTTCGCAATTCCCCGTTCTTTATTCCCATCGCGTTAGTGATACGAGAACAGCTTGAATCAGCTAACGCCAGGCACTGGAATGTTCTCTGTCTCCGTCGCGACGACTTGTGATGAATTCAACATTAGGCGAGCTGCATTCATTACACAGCGCAGTCATTTGCGTATTAAAATGAAACAAAGAACTGCAAACAAACGCACTTTTTGATGAAAGCCGCTCGGACGTCTCTTAAGCATAATGGAAATCTCCAAATATCGCAGGCAAGATTGCTCGGCAGGTCGGCAATTGGACAAGCCACTAGCGGCTCTTGGTCTTCAGCTCTTCAGGCCCTGTAGCTTCAGGGAGCTTTCCGCTGGCCAGAAATCCGATTGGTCCAACAGGGTGATCTAAACCGTTCTGCGTTACAGCTCTGGCGCCTCAATGAGGTCATTGAGTTTAAGGCCAAGCTCTGTGATGTCTTTGATTCTTGGGCAATCTTGGAAGGACCCGCTTGGACTGGACTGGTTTTGTGCGATCATGATCTTTTTTGGGTGCCCTCCCTTTTTGACTCTTGTGTTTACTCTTAACTTCTTCTTCATCAGAATTGACTGAATCATTAATCGTGGTTGAATCATTGAGCGCGGTTGATTTTCGTATCGCGATCCGGTACTTGGTATCCCTGCGGTGATCACGACCCATCGCGAATAAGAACCATCCTCTACTGAATCACTGCGACAAGTAATTCATCAAAGAGCTCCCATATTCATCGCAAACTCATCAAGACATCTCTGTCACAAGCAGCGACCATGGGCGAAGCCGACAATTACTACAATCCGAACCAACAGCCGCCGTACGGCAACTCCAACGGCGGCGGCTATCAACAACAATACCAACCTCAACCTCCCCCCGCGACGCACCAGCAACAATACCAACCGCCTCCCCAGCAGCCCTACCAACAAACTCCCCCTCAGAATGGCAACGGCTACATGCCCGCCCAAGGCTACGGCGGCAACGAGAAGGCCTCGTTCGAAGAGCAGTTCAAGATCCCCAAGCCAAAGTGGAACGATCTCTGGGCTGGTATCCTCTTCATCCTCTTCATGGCCGGCTACGTGGTGGTCTCTGGTATTGCGCTGCAGGGATACGCTGCGAATAAGGGGAACGCTGGCTCGGGAATCTACGGTAATCGGAATGACTTTTCGCTCAACACCAGTACCGTTATTTTGTTCATGTTTGTACTCGCTGTTGCGTTTGTGCTCTCGTATGCGTACGTTTGGATGGCGCGGTTGTTTCCGAAGCAGTTTATTTGGGTTACTGGCATTCTCAATGTCTGCTGGGCTCTTGGAACGGCCATCTTTTATCTCTGGCGCAGATACTGGTCTGCTGGAATTGTGTTCCTCATCTTTGGACTTTTCATGGCATTTTGTTTCTGGACGTGGATTTCGCGAATTCCCTTCTCGGCGCTGATGCTTCGAACTACCATCGATGTTAGCAAGAAGTATGGACATGTCTACCTCACCAGTCTGATTGGCGGTATCATCGCCACAGCCATGTCTGCTTGGTTCTCGATCACTCTTGTCGCAATCTACATCAAGTACCAGCCTGCGAACGATAACCCCTCTTGCGCTGATGGCGGCTGCGGTAAAGGCAAGGTCATCGGCCTGATCGTCTTCATCACTTTCACCATGTACTGGTTCTCCGAATGGCTCAAGAACACCATCCACACCACAATTGCTGGCGTCTACGGTTCTTGGTACTTCAACCCTCACAACTTCCCCAAGGACGCCACTCGCGCTTCCGCCAAGCGAGCCTTGACCTACAGTTTCGGGTCCATTGCTCTGGGTAGCTTGTTGGTCGCCATTATCCAGTTCGTCCGTCAGATTTGCACCGCTGCTCGCAACCAGGAGGCCGCGGATGGCAGCATGTTGGGATACGCTCTGTTCTGCTGCATTGGCTGCCTTCTTGGTATTTTGGAGTGGGCTGTTGAGTTTATCAACAGATATGCTTTCTGCCACATTGCGCTTTACGGCAAGGCTTACTTTGCGGCTGCCAAGGATACATGGAAGATGATCAAGGACCGTGGAATTGACGCTCTAATCAACGTAGGTACAGTCGCCTTTGTCTTTGAGCACACTGCTAACCTGCGTAGGACTGCCTCATCGGACCCGTTCTTTCGTTCGGCGCCCTCTTCATCGCCTACGCTTGTGGTCTCCTGGCCTACCTCTACCTCTACTTCACAGATCCCCCTTACAACAGCAATGGTCAATACACAGCAGTCGTCATGGCGTTTTCGTTCCTCATCGGCTTCCAGATCGCCAACATTTTCACTACTCCAATCTCGAGCGGTGTCGAGACCATCTTTGTTGCTGCCGGTTGGGATCCCCAGGTCATGTGGCGCGACCACCCCGAGCTTTACCAGGAAATGTGCAGAGTGTACCCCAAGGTTCAGCAGGTCATCCACGACCGGTAAGCTAGTCATGTATCTTGAAACCACCATGCCTTTGCCCTGAGTAAGCCGAAGCGGACTACCGCTCTAGCTGAAATGGCGAATACGTATGATGAATGGTAGCACAAGGTCTAAGCTTAGACTTGAGGACTGGGGTGCTCTTACGATTGACTGATTAGCTGGCTACTTGTCTTGAATGATACCATAGAAGGATACTGGAGGATTCATTGTGTATTTTGCATGATGAAAACTGTCTTTTGTTTCGTGCCTTTGTTTTGCACCACAGAGAATATTTAATGCTACGGAATAATAAGTAACTGCTCTTCTTTACCTTTAATGCTGCCACTGGTTCTTGACTATACAGGTGATATTGAGCAGCAGCAATCTGCAAGAGCGGAGCTGAAGCGTTTGCATAAAATGTATGCAGACTAAGGTACCCAGCTGACTTGGGCTACCCATTGTGATGGGCTAAAATTGCAGTGAAACTGTGGACGGCCTCCAGCAATTTGGAATCTATCAGTTGCTCATACCATTCTTTAAGTACAACCCAAGGTCAGAGAGTTTCCGAGTTGTTTTCGCAAGTTGGCTTGGGTGATCCGTCACAGCTTGGCCGCAAGTCAAGTGGTGTGAGTCTACAACTCAAACATCAACACCAACTACGCCGCACACTCTCACTCTCTGCATGGATACAAGGTCCTTTTGAATCTCACATCAAAACAACCAACAATAAATGCCAAGAATAGACCATCAGCGTAGAACCTATCGGACCTGCGCCCGTAACGACACGAGGGGATAAGTCAGTTCATGCATGCCTGGCGGGAAGATCTCCCGGATCTTATTTCCCTATCACGATCCCAGCAAGATACGTAGGGGAGATGTTGGTATTACACAACTTGATCGCCAAAGAATTTGTCAGGTTAACTGTGGTGAGACGGCGGGGGGAGGGAAGCGAGATTGTCGAATGATGGGGATAACGCGGAGGGTAATGCAGTGGTGGAATGTTTTGTCATCTGAGGGGATGTTACTGTGACGATGCCAATGGTCTTGAGCCGTTGGGTGACCTGGGGATTGAGGCTTGATATCCGATTGAAGCATCACAACCGCTCCCGTCACATCGGAACTCTTCATGACTCAACTAACAGTCTCGGCCCGTAACGGTGATGGCATCTTGCGGAGTCAGTACATAATGAAAACATCCAAGCCCAGGTTCTCCTCAATCCCCGTTCGACGCCATGAATGCTTATTTTGTGCATCACGTAACCGTATCAAAATCACTCGGCTAGATCCATTATTTCGTCTCCAGTAGCAGGTTTTATTGATGGTCGGTGCTCTCCGATAAATGGAGAGAGTGATTCACAGTCACGTCGGAGATGCGAGGTTGTCATCGGCTGAAAGAGCCGCAAATCCTATCCTTGTCTCTTGTCTACGAAATGGCCCGATAGTTTAAAGCTGAGAGAGGTAAAGGAAAGTAAAGTAACTGGAAGGGTTGCCTTGTCAGACCACGAGCCGCATGTAACTTAAGCCACCCGATCCAAAAGGCTTCGATTTGTTCCATGCAGAATCAAGCCACCTGAAATTTTCTCTTTTTACGGGCACTCATTGGCTGCTGTGCCTGGTGTTGCAGCGGACAGCCCGTGGCAAGGATTTTCATCAGTGGCGCGTGAAAAAAGATCCCCTGGCCCTTGAGAACTTTTTTTTCTTCTGTGTGCTACTCTAGCTTTTTTAGCGTAGCGGCGGCTCGGGAAACCTAACCCAATCGGTAACGAGCCGGAAACTACAGAATTAAAACATCTCGCGATATTTCACCATTCAACGTGATTATCCCAATAACACGGAGCTCTCCTTTACTGCTTGTGTATTGAAAATGTGATTTGTATTATATAGCTGTGATGTATAGTGTGATTTAGTCAAAATAGGAAGCTGGGGAAATCGGGTAGTATGGTTAATGGTGAGTGTTGTTTTTGTGGTGATGGCTGAGATCGCTCATACCGGGAGGCAAATAATCGAGAGAAAATCTCGCTGGATGTAAATGGATAATGGATTACATCCACTCACACAGACCAATTCCTACAGCACCAAGGCTCTGGTCTGGTCCGATATCGAAAATTTTCGTAATGGGCCCATTCATTCCCGATTGATATACCCATCCCCGTTGACATTTCATTTTTTTACATAACAGAGTCATTTGCCAGCCCACTTGGTCTCGGTCTCTCTCGTCGCTCACTCATCTCATCTTACCACTCGTCTCTTCTCCCTTTCTTTCAAGCGAGTCAATCCTGTCTTTTTGTGTATCTCACATTATATCGACAACTTCACTCAGTCGTCTGAGATACACAACTCATCATGCTCATGGACTCTTCCTCAGCGGACGAAAAGTCCCCTCGTGTTAGCAACGAGAAGAAAACCCCCTCCAAGGAAGATGTTGAGAAGGGCGAGGCTGGCCTTGACAGGGCTATGAGCTCGCGTCACTTGCAGTTCATCGCTATTGGCGGCACCATTGGAACAGGTCTCTTTCTCGGTGTAGGTCCAGCCCTCGTCAAGGCAGGTCCCGTGTCGCTCCTCGTCGCATTCGCCTTCATGGGTTCGGTCGTGTACTCCGTCATGGTCAGCTTGGGCGAGATGGCGGCCTACATCCCCATCACTGGATCCTTCACCTCGTATGCCGCTCGCTTCGTCGATCCCACGCTGGGCTTCGCCATGGGCTGGCTGTACTGGTTTAGTTGGTCCATCACTTTTGCGCTGGAGCTTGTCGCTGCAGGAATTATCATCCAGTATTGGGATTCGAGTCTTAGCATTGCCATCTGGATTAGTGTTTTCTGGGCCTTGTTTACGGCGTTGAACTTTGTCCCCGTGAGGATCTTTGGAGAGATTGAGATGTGGTTCTCCATGATCAAGGTCGTTACCATCATTGGCTTCATCATCTTCTCCATCTGCGTAAACGCTGGTGTTGGTGAGGAGGGCTACATTGGTTTCAAGTACTGGAAGGATCCCGGCGTCACAAACACCTACATGGACATTGACGGTGCCACGGGCCGCTTCGTCGGTTTCTGGGCTGTTCTCGTCACTGCTGGTTTCTCGTACCAGGGCACTGAACTCGTTGGTGTTGGCGCCGGTGAGACTGCCAACCCCCGCAAGGCTATTCCCCAGGCTATCCGCTGGACTTTCTGGGGAATCTTCAGCTTGTTCATGGCGACCGTCTTCTTCGTTGGAATCAACGTTCCCTTCAACGACCCTCGACTTGACACTGGTGCGCAGGATGCTTCTGCTTCACCTCTCGTCATTGTCGCCACCCGCGCTGGTGTCAAGGTTCTCCCTGACATCATCAACGCTGTTCTTCTCTCTGCCATTCTCACAGCTGCCAACTCAAACGTCTACTCTAGTAGTCGTATCATGGTCGCGCTCGCTGAGGATGGTCTTGCGCCCGCTTTCATGAAGCGCACCAACAAGTACGGAACTCCTTACTTTGCTGTGGCTTCATGCTCCGTCATGGGTCTCATCGCCTACATCAACCTGTCCTCCAGCGGAGCCGAGGTGTTCAACTGGCTTCTCAACGTCAGTTCCACCTCGTGCTTCATCACCTGGGTCCTCATCAACGTCTGCCACATCCGCTTCCAGAAGATCATGCGCGTGCAGGGAATTCCCCGCTCTGAGCTTCCCTACCTCGCTCCTCTGCAGCCCTACCTCTCCTACTACGGCGCTTTCTTCGTGGGCTTGATCACCATCACTTGTGGTTTCACCGCCTTCATCGATTGGAGCGTAGCCGATTTCTTCTCCAACTACATCAGCTTGATGCTTTTCGCGGTGTTGTATATCGGCCACAAGCTCATCTGCCGAACCAAGGTTGTTCCTCTGGCTGAGGTCGATCTGAGCAAGGGACGAGAGGAAATGTAAAACGAGTTTCGATTCGGAGTTTTGGGTGTTGGAAAAGTAGCAAAAGTTTTGTGTCCTTTTTTGGCGTATAGCAGTTAATAGTTGTAATGAGAGATATGATACCCTGAATACTCGAGTCTCATCCGTGAAGTCGAATGTGTAGCACTGTAGAATCGATAATTCGAATCCAGGGGAAGGATAATAGGATAAATCGGACGTCAAAGGTCAGGGGGGCATCGATGGCTTTATTGTCGGAGGATGAATTTATTTTACGTCAAGCGGTGGCATGAGACCACGGAATGGCACTCTTTTTTCGGTAAAAGCATCAAATTATTTGGTAATTTTTTATTAGCAGCATGTCAAGACATGGCAAAGGGCGTTGCGTCTTGACATGATGGGACCCAGTTGACAATGACAAGACATGGTAAAGGGCGTCGACAAGGCGGGTCTCTTTATCTTATCGTTTGACAAGCTTTGGTGGGACCGGGTGAAGTGATGGACAAAATCATGCTATTTTATTTATAGGATTTGTTTAATGGGATTCCGTTTATTATGGTTAATTGTTAACGGTTCAATTGTGGTGTCGCCGTTTTCTGCTGGTTCGATGGTTGAAGTCTGAGTTGCTGATCTTCAACACTGAGAGGGCCAACCAGACGATGAGGAAAATCTCGACCTGAACGCTTAAGTAAATCAGCATTACAGAGGAGTCAATAATAGATGCGTTCCTCAATGTTCGTTCTGTTCCAAAGGCTCTCAACTACTTGCACTGTCGATTGCTCAATCATCGGTATACGCGTTACGTCGTCCATATCGTGGTCAGGTCCAGGCGTCACAGAAAGAACAGAATTCCAATGGGATTGTCTCGATCCGCTCCGGCAACGATTTCATCTCCCCGAAGAGCAAACCACTGGCTGCAGATCAAGTGCTGTGCGGTTCAGCGGCTGCGATTGGCTTGGCGGCTCTAGGCGAGCAAAGTTGCTGACGTTCTTGATGCCAAGCCTCGCCTTAAGCTTCTTTTGATGTTGCGCATCCAAGATGGAGATGGAGATGGAGGGCCACCCCACGCTACAACCCACCTCTTCAGCCGTCATTCAGACTTTCTATTGTGATTGCCTCGTTGTAAATAACTACAACTAATAACTGTTTCTCTTTAACAAAGTCGCAGGAATAAGAGCATGTCCTACGCGTCCGACTCACCGCCATCAAACTTCAACCACTTCCATGATCAAACTGTTCCAGGGCAAGAAAAATCCAAGTCGCATCCTGTGCCCCAAACAAGCTCATCACAAACACCCTGATTCGCTGGACCTCCAAGAAAATAGACTCCCCGAGCGTCATGCACGAGTATGAAAGCGGTAATGCTCGACAAATAGTGGCGATGGTCCGACCCCTCTGCTTCGGGTCGTCGGCGCCAATCAGGGCTGCGCACGACGGGGAGAATCGCGATGTGACAGGCTTTCGAGGGTAAAGTACTCCGTCCAGAAGTTGGAAAAGTTGGCAAAAGGAGGGTGGTGACACGTTGGCAGTTCGGTCAGATAATAGGACAAGAGGCGATAAGTGATGATGATATCGGTGGAGGGAACGGGGAGAAACAGTCTGCCCTGCGAGATCCGAAGCGTCAACGTGCTAATTTGGTCTGTCTCGTGTGACGAGTAGCTTGAATAGTACGAACTCTCAATAATCCCGCAATTGATATGCCTGTGACTCTCTCTTATGGACAACATATCCAGGTCACAATACCGGGATTAGCACATTGTGCATAATTATGCTGCGGCTAGAAGCTACATCACGTACGACTACAGGCTGTTTACTCTTTCTTTTCAGTAATACTTTATCAAATCGAGTCCGTAACGGAAACATAAACTGTGTATCAATTGGTCAAGTTGATGTTGAACATGCCTTCGAGTGATGGGAGAAAACAAATTCAAGATTACCCTGTAACGTTGCTAGGGGAGTTCCGATTGGCGCTAGAAGATAGAAGCAGGGGTGCTGTAAAGAATGTTTCTAGCACGTGAAAGGGGCCCAAATGTTTGGTTTCGTTGAGAAGCCCCCTGCTTCTTCACTACAGGGTTCAAAATTCTTTAGGATTACACTTCTAGCCATTGAACATCGCAATATTAACAGAACCATTAATAGAAAGAGAATACGAGAAGACCAAAGACATACTTCTATTCCCCTCCATCAATACTCCTCCAGGGCCACGATGGAGTCCCCCCCTCCCCCTCCAGGTCCCAAAATTGGCGGGCAGCTAGGCCTGAAATGTCTTTAGGGCAGTCCAATCATGGGCTACGTGGGGGGCATGTCAATTGGCACCCGCCCTGACAGTCAGTGATTGAGGCATTGGTACTCCGTATTTTGAATAAAATGCCAACTACTCCTTGCTTCCAAGTGGCTTCTTTTTTTAAAAACCTAGCGACTTGGTGATACTTCTGTATATTTATCTTCTTTATTCTTTATTCTTATCTTCAATTGACCTTGACCGGTGTTGTA
Organism: Fusarium sp. NRRL 25184; assembly: GCA_013755755.1. Lineage (NCBI taxonomy): Eukaryota > Fungi > Ascomycota > Sordariomycetes > Hypocreales > Nectriaceae > Fusarium > Fusarium sp. NRRL 25184. The sequence goes on along the minus strand of JABSSZ010000071.1, from coordinate 131,645 downwards.
GCACGACAGCTAGGTGTTATCTTGCTGGCCTCTTTCAACCTCACAAACATTGGGATATCGCAGCTTGAAAAGTGTCTACTACTGTTACAAGAGTAAGAGATAGCAATGTCAACTCGCCTGGAGATCACAGACTAACGTTACCGAGCCTCCAGAAAAGGTTATCATCTACTCCGTAGTACGTACGTGGGAGGCAATTGTTGGGGTTAAGGTAGACAGACATTACCGGACCCGTCACCGACATCTCCTTTAGCCCAGTGGTCGCGTGACCCACCCACCGCTTCATCTCATCTCTACCTTACTTCCAGCACAACTACCTACCTCACTCTCTCCCTCCTTCCATTCACAATCACACAATCTCACCTGGCATCATGTCAATTATCGATGTCAACAAGGATCTCGCTGCTCTCTTCGAGCAACAGGCCCAAGCAACTCCAGACGCAGTGGCCCTCGAGGATGAGAAGAGATCCCTCACATATGCAGAGCTCGACAGAGAAACATGGGCCCTAGCCGAGCGATTGCGTGACTACGGTGTTGGCCGCGATGATCTCGTCGGTGTTCTCATGGGCAGAAGCGCAGACTACGTTATCGCCGCTCTCGCTACCCTCAGAGCCGGTGGTGCGTTCCTAGTGCTCGAGGTTGCGTACCCTGCTGGCCTCTTGCGAGATGTCATTGAAGATGCGAAGCCAACCGTCATTCTCACTCAGTCTGAGTACTCGGGCAATCTCACCTCTGAAACCCCGGTTATTGTTGTCGATAGTCCCGACAAGTTGGCCAGGGGAGAGATTTCACCTCATCTGGATGAGAGGAGATCGCTGCCAGAGGATGACGATGTGGAGCGTTTACTGTTTGTGTCGTACTCTTCTGGTACGACGGGAAAGCCCAAGGGTATTATGAATCCCCACAGGGCGGCGGTTCGCTCCTACGATCTGAGATTTGCTGTCAGCGATCTCAAGCCTGGTGATAGGGTGGCATGTAACGTCTTCTTCATTTGGGAGATGCTTCGACCTCTGATTCGAGGTGCCACAACTGTCGCTATTCCTGACCACGCCAGCTATGACCCAGTTGCTCTTGTCGAGCTTCTTTCACAATGGCGAATTACCGATACCCTCATGACTCCTACACTTTTGGCGACAGTTCTTTCTCGGCATCCCAAGCTGGGCGAGCAGTTGCCCCATCTTCGCTCGCTGTGGTTGAATGGTGAGGTGGTCACCACAGATCTTGTGCGCCGTGCGATGGATGCTCTTCCTGAGACACGCCTTCTCAACGTCTATAGTGCTTGCGAGACTCACGAGACTGCTGTTGGAGATATCAGAACCTTTGTTGACTTTGACACACGGGTGTGCCCTGTTGGTCCTCCAACGGACCCTGAGCACACCTACGTTTTGGACGAGGCTGGTAACAGAGTCAACCAAGGTGATAGCGGCGAGCTTTACGTTGGCGGTAAACTTCTAGCACGAGGATATCTCAACCTGCCAGAAACAACAGCCAAGGCATTCCAGCCGGATCCTTTCGCTGGAGACAAGGACGCGCGCATGTACCGAACTGGTGATTTGGCTCGCATCCTTCCTAATGGGCTCTTGGAGATTACCGGCCGAGTCCACGGCATGATTAAGACTCGTGGTTATACCGTCCAGCCCGGAGCCGTTGAGAGCGCCATCCGAAAGCATCTCGCCGTTCGTGACTGTGCGGTTGTAGCCCATGGTGAAGGCCTGGAGAGACAGATTGTTGCTTACATCGTTCGTGAGAAGGGCGAGACTAGAGATCGAACCATTCCTCTCGTCGATGAATATGGCTACAGCCCCGTCGCCCGCCGTGCTCTCACCGACCATCTCGCCCACTACATGATTCCCTCGGTATGGGTTGAGCTAGAAGAGCTCCCTACGCATGGTGTCTCTGGAAAGGTCGATCTCAAGGCTCTGCCTGCACCCCCATCTCCGAGATCACCGAGACCTGTTGAGAAAAAGAAGAAGGAGCATAACATCAAGGTCAAGACTGAGACTGTTATCCAGTTATGGGCTGCGTCGCTTAACATGCCCGCTAGCGTCATCACACCGAAGCACGACTTTTTCGACCTGGGTGGTCATTCGCTGGCTCTCGCTGACCTTGCTGGCCGACTTACCAAGACCTTTGGCTTTCCTGTCCCTCTGGCGCCGCTGGCTGGAACACCTACTCTCGAGGGACATGTTTCAGCTATCAAGGCTGCTCGTGATGGTCACACTGCGGCTGTGCAGGCTGATCTCCCCGCTGTTCTTCGCGCAGACTCTGTACTCCCTGAGGATATTCAGGGCAACGGCACTCCTATGCGCGCGCTCAGAGATGCTGAGACTATTCTCCTCACTGGTGTTACTGGGTACCTTGGTGCTTTCCTCCTCAAGAACTTGGTCGATTCTACAGACGCGCAGATCATTTGTCTTGTACGATTCCCTGAACCTATTGAGGACTGTGCACCCGCCGGTATGGCTCGTATCCGAAAGAACTTGATCGATCTTGGCCTGTGGGAGGATTATCTCCTGGAGCGTATTGAGATCCTGCCTGGTACACTTACCCGAAAGCGCCTTGGTCTTGCTCCTGATGTCTTTGATGAGCTGGCTACTCGCGTGCAGGTAATTGTCCACGCTGCTGCTACCGTTAATCTTGTCTATCCTTATGCTGCGTTGCGAAACGCTAATGTCATGGGTACACGTGAGATTCTTCGTCTTGCTGGCCGCAGCGGTGCTACCGTTCATCACGTTTCGACCAATGGTGTGCTTCCACCTTCACATACCGGCTGGTGTGAGGACACTGTCATTGATGTAGATGATGTTCCTACCAAGTTGTTGGATGGATATGGCCAGACCAAGTGGGTTGCTGAGAAGCTTGTCAACGAGGCTAGCCGTCGTGGTATTCCCGTGCGTGTATACCGCCCTGGAACTATCTCTGGTCACAGTGTCTCTGGCTCAACTAACGCTTGGGATTTGATCAATGCTATTCTCGTCGAGTCTCTTCAACTTGGTCGTGCCCCTGACGTTGAGGGCTGGTATATCGAGATGACCCCCGTGGACTTTGTCAGCGACGCCATTGTCACTCTCGCAAACCACACCAACGACACGGAGCAGACTATGTATCATCTCGGCGACCCTGCCCCTGTTCCCTCCCGAGAATTGTTTGCGTCACTAGCCAAGCTGGGCTACCCTACTGAGACTCTACCATGGGACGATTGGGTTGCTCTCTGGTGGGAGAAGCGCGGCAACAGAAAGACCGGCAATGATCCTTTCACAGTCGACATTCTTCGTGGTGGTATGCCCAGCGTCGAAGTCCTCAAGTCCGTCATCGTTCTCAAAGACGGCAAGACACAACCCACACTCGACAAGTACGACGTCCCCCGTCCCAAGATGAACGACGGTCTTTTAGAGATCTACATGCGACACTTCTACGCCCGCGGTTGGCTCTCCCGCCCTCCTCGCCGCGAACAAGTCAACGGCGTCGCCAAGAAGTGTCGCAAGGGCCGTCTCGCAGGAAAAGTCGCCGTCGTAACAGGCGCGTCTTCCGGAATCGGCGCCGCAGTAGCAGCTGGTCTCGCCAAAGAGGGCGCACACGTTGCAGTCGCTGCTCGTCGGACTGAAGCCCTCGAAGGCGTCAAGAAGAAGATCAGCGTCTACGGCGGTAAAGTCCTCATTCACAAGACGGATGTCACGAAGAAGGCTGAGGTGGAGTCGCTCATGAAAGAGGCTACTGAACAGCTTGGACCGGTCGATATCCTTGTTAGTTGCGCGGGTGTGATGTACTTCACCATGATGGCGAATAACCAGACCGACGAGTGGGAGCGCACCGTCGACGTCAACTGCAAGGGTCTCCTGCACTGCCTGTCATCCACAGTCCCAGGTATGCTATCCCGAGGCGCCGGCCACATTGTGGCTATCTCCTCCGACGCAGGCCGCAAGGTCTTCCCGGGTCTGGGCGTCTACTCGGCGAGTAAATTCTTCGTCGAAGCGACGCTGCAGGCCCTGCGCTTGGAGACCGCAGGCTCTGGTCTACGGGTCACGGCCGTGCAGCCCGGAAATGTGGCGACGGACCTGCTGGGCATGTCAACCGATCAGGAGGCGCTGAAGAAGTACGGTGAGCCTACGGGCGCCGAGGTTCTCAAGCCTGAGGAAGTTGCTAGCGCTATTGTGTATGCTGTGTGTCAACCGCCGCATGTTGCTGTTAATGAGGTTCTGATCGAGCCTCGTGATGAGCCGATTTAGATGTTTATGCATGGCGTGAAATAAAATTTGTATCTAGATTTACGATCTCAGGAATTTGTTTTCTTGTTTGTTTGCTTTATCGGATCATGATATGATCTTGGGCTGGATCACGAGAGGTTGGGACGGAAAATGAATAGTGTTTGGATGCATGTTTCACCACGTGGGGGAAGGGATGAACTGCAATGCCGTGATGGAGAAGCCTTAATGAGTTTGTAAAACTGATGAATTGACGAAAGATCTATTAAATCGTCTCGAGTTGATTAACTCTGCCAACACTATTCCGCAGTGACATGCCCCTGAATCCGAAAATACAGGCACTTTCGTCTATTCAGGCCTGTCTGCCGAATTCCGGCTTGTCAAGGACTAATTAATCGTAGACGGAAGAATAGACGATGTTTATAATTATGCATAGGCAGGCAGGCAGGCAGGCAGGCGTTCCTTGGCCGCTTGTCATCCTGAAACAAGGGAGTTGGTGTTTGTCGGAGACGGGTTTCGAAGTTTGGGACGAGAGTTTTTCCGTGGATGAGAGGCGTTTGTTTGGAGGGGGATACAGGGCTGGGCTGATCCACTTTACAGGGGTTCGTTATACTTTGGCGATGATGTTATGCTTGTTGTTAGTGCTGAAGCCACTAAATCGTCGTATTGAATGCGAAATATCTATACAAGATAAGTAATGGATCATCTACATGTTGAGTATACTGTGTTGGCGCTATATGAATAAATACGAGTAAGTGGTCATCATGAATAAGCGACAAGCCCGGAAGAACCTCTCTAATTAATCTCGGCGGCTCAAGACATTTTCCATCATTCCATCTTGAGGCTCAAACACAACCGTTGGATGTTCCACCAATGATGTTAGCGCCCCTTGCGCTGGCTCCAAACAGGCCCTGACAAGGGGTTGATAGATACAGTGGGGAAGACCTCAGAGCGCTTGAACAGGCCGGACGAATTGTCTTTTGGCAGATTCGAATTCCGGTGAAGTCGGGCCTTGGCGACGGTGTAAGACATGGGGCCGGACTGACTGATCGCTTAGAAAGGGAGACGAGCTGTAAAAGTAAAGTAAAGTGTTTGGTTTGGAGAGGGACGAAACGGGATGAGTGACATGTTCTTGTTTGATGGGGAAACTAAACATGTTTGTATGAACAGAGAGTCATAGTAGATGTGATTTTTGGTTTGAATGATAGAAATAGACTGGAGAATAATTAAGGAATAAGGTGTAGAGTAACATGATCTGCTTTATTCTAGACTGGCGCTTGTAGTCTAAACCCCAGCATCGACTCACTGCCGCCGTCAACTAACCCCCCGTCTGACTTACACCCAACGACAAGGATCACCAACATCAACGAGATTGACTACGGAGCGAGGCCCACGGTCCACCGCCTCGCCTCAGACGCCGAGTATCAGATCCCCATCGCTAAACCCTGTGTAGAAGTCATCCGCCGAGGGTAGTCTCGAGTATATATCCAACTTGATCAACCCTCACTTTGCTCACTTCTCCCCTCTCTCTTCTCAACCTCTATTCTTTCACGGACCTCGAAGGACCAGATTCGCCATTCTTTTTTTTCTTGTACTTTTTTGTACTTCACTTTCATTCCAAACATTCACTTTCGTTCAGAGCCTTGACGGCCGTTCAATTCAACAAACAAACCACTCTTTTTACATCTGGTCCTAGAGACTCTCACGAAGCCAACTTTCCAAATTCTACCCAAAGACTTTATATCTACCGCCAAAATGAAGAACGCCGCCGCCCTTCTTACTCTTCTTCCCCTCGTCGCCGCCCACGGCTTCGTCAAGTCTCCTACTCCCCGCAAGCCCGGCAACGCCTTCAAGGCTGCTTGCGGCGAGCAGCCCTTCTACCAGCAGAGCGCCGACATCAACGGCAACGTCCAGGGTATCAAGCAGGTCGTCGGATCCGACTTTAATGCCAAGGACTGCAACCTCTGGCTGTGCAAGGGCTTCCAGTTCGACGACAACAAGGACAATGTCCAGAGCTACAAGCTCGGTGAGAAGATTGACTTTGACGTCACCATTGCTGCTCCTCACACCGGCTACGCCAACGTCTCCGTTGTCAAGACCTCCACTGATAAGATCATCGGAGAGCCTCTTATCGAGTTTGAGAACTATGCTGCCAACGCTGGTCTCAACCCCAACAACACTGCCTTTAGCGTCACTCTTCCTGAGAGCTTGGGTGGTGAGTGCACCAAGGCTGGTGACTGTGTTCTCCAGTGGTTCTGGGATGCTCCTGATATCAACCAGACCTACGAGTCTTGCGTCGACTTTGTCGTCGGCTCTGGCTCTGGTTCCGGTTCCGGCTCTGGTTCTACCAAGCCTTCTTCCGCTGCCTCTGCTGCCCCTGCCGCTGAGAAGCCCGCTACCACCCTCGAGGCCGTCGCTGTTACTTCTTCCGCCCTCGGCCCCATCTTCGAGAGCGTGACCACCGCCGTTCCCGAGCCCACCGCTACTGTCCCTGACGCCGGCGACGACGAGGACTGCGATGATGAGCCCGTTGACGCGGGTGATGATGAGGACTGTGATGACGAGGATGAGCCCACCCCCTCTGCTGCCGCTGAGACTGGTGATGACGAGGACTGTGACGAGGATGAGGAGCCCGAGACCGGTGATGATGATGAGTGCCCCGCCGACGGTGGTGATGAGTACGACACCCAACCCGCGACACCCAGCAACACGGCTCAGGGAATCTCCGCAGCCGCCAACACCGCCGCAGTTACTAAGACTCAGGACAACGCTTACCCCGTGCCTAAGGCCACTGGAACGAGCTCATCTGATAAGACTGGATCCGGCTCCAAGGGCTCCAAGGGCTCCAAGGGCTCCAACAACGCTGGCAGCAACAACAACTATGGCAATACCGGCAGCAACAGCAATGCCGGCAGCAACACTGTCGTGACTTCATATGTTACTGTTGCTGCTGAGACCCACTACGTCACCGTCACTGCTGACGCTCCTGCTTGCACTGCTTGAGCATAAGTGGTCATGTGTGTGTATAAGCTTCTTGGGGATGTTGTTTGTTTTCTTGGAGGGGGGGGTATATATTATTCATTTGATGTAGATATTTACTTATGGGTAGCCTCCTGTGGGGGTATTCAATGTGAGATATTTGAGGAGCTATTTCGTCCTTTTCAGTGAAGTTTTGTGTTGAACAATTAAGCTGGTGATGAAGTAGTGGAGGTTTTGAGTGTTTTTGCCTGAATAGGCAATTCATGTGGGTGGCCCGGTTCGGGGGAGGAATGTCTTAGGCCCGAGCCGAGCGCTACCCAGAAGCTCTTTAGCTGATATAGCTGCCGTGATTTTGGCTAAAGGTTAGATATAAACCCGCGGTCTTTTCTTATTATTATAACTGCTATAATGCCGATTACTTTGAACTAAAATCACTAATTGAGGCTATTAAAGCACGCGATATTTACTTTTGCTTCCAATCCTTTCAAAGGAATGCTTGTGGTAAGCACGAGTATCCCTCTCAATACCTTGTTCATAACTGCCTACTCTTGCTAGCCTGCTGCTATTTTGCATCCAGCCCATTGGTCGCAGGGAAACTTGACTCCGGTCTTGCACAATTGGTGCAGTGTATCATGAACTTTCTTGGTGTTGTGTGGCGTACGCACCGCTTAGGAATTCCCTCCATCTGATTGGAGTGGCTCAAGCATTCAACAAAGATTGGAAGAGAACTGAGACTGCTGCCTGCAACATTGCTTTTGGGGGGTTTCAGCTAAGCCTTTCTTCCGAGAGCCCGTTTTTACCCCTCAGAGGACTGAATGATCGCCTGCAAGATCAAGATCGCGTTTAGAGGAACGAGGATGTAGTCTTGGAACCATGATGCGCATACCTTCAACCCAACCAATTTACATCATTTCATGACAGCAATACTATACTGTACCTTGCAGCTAGTGATTGATTACTGATCTCAGCTTCATGTGTGTCTGTAATAATCTCCGTGAGGAACAGTTCATCGTGCTTCTGAAAATGAGACACATCATCTTGTCTCAGACCTAGAGTCTTAGATCCATCCCTGCGGGGCATACAAGATCATTACTGCATAGTTCGGTAATCAGCTGCATGATACATACGTAAAAAGACCAAACAGCGCCCAACCCCGGAAGATTGAGTCATTTTTCTCCTTCTCCTTCGAATCTAACTCAACTATAATCTACCGACAGGTAAAAAACGTGCGTTGAGCAAGCCACCAACACAATGAGACCACCTGTCGTGTATTCCGAGTCCGCGTCGCCGGAAACTGAACCAAATGAGCAGATTCTTGCTGATTTGACTGATGATGAGGATGCCGAGTCGATTACTGGCGATATTTCGACCGTGTCGATAACGAGCAGTATTCTTGCGTACCGAAACCGCTATGGCAGGACGTATGAGAATATTCAGTCGACTCATTATTGGGCGCCCAATGATGAGCAGCAGAATTATGGTCTTGATCTCACGCATGTCGGACTGTTCTTTACTCTCGGCGAAAAATTGTTCCTTGCGCCTATTCAAGAACCGAGACGTGTGCTGGATATCGGCACGGGCACGGGGATTTGGGCGATTGACTTTGGAGATACATACCCAGAGGCTGAAGTCACAGGCACAGATCTAAGTCCTATCCAACCAGTCTTGGTTCCTCCAAACGTCAAGTTCATTATTGACGACTGTCTGCTCGACTGGACGTGGCCTGAAGATCACTTCGATTTTATTCACATCCGCGCCATGTATGGCAGTGTTCCTGACTGGGTCGACCTGTACCGCAAGGCATACACACACCTTGCACCGGGTGGCTGGATTCAAGATCTAGAAATGGACGTCAAGCTCCAATCTGATCACGTCAAACTGCCCCCCAACCACGTCTTCAATAACTGGGCAAACTTATTCTACAGCGCGGGCCAGAAAACGGGCCGTCCATTCGATGTTTGCAAAGGGCACACGATGCGTGATAATCTCAGAGCAGCAGGCTTCGTCGACATCGTGGAAAAGAAGATCAAGGCACCCATGCACTTGTGGCCCAGCGACCAGAGACTAAAACGAGCAGGAGAACTGTTCCAACAGGCCCTGGATGAGAGTATTGAAGGGTATGCGAATGTGCTGCTCATGGATACGCTGGGGTGGTTTAGAGATGAGGTTCAAGTGCTGCTGGGGATGTTTCGTAAGGAGATGAAGAAGAGGAGCAATTGTGCATGGGTTGAGACGTGAGTTGGGCCCTTACTAGAGGAGCGGATGTGGTTTTTGCTGATGATTTACAGGACGATTGTGTATGGACGGAAACCTTTTGGCGACGAGACAACGACCAACTAGACGCCTGAAAGTGCAAGGTCAGGATCGAAGAGATCTGCTTCGGTACACAATTCACGGAGAAGACTCGGCGAGCACCAGAGAAATAAGACTCGCCGGAAGTCCACGGGAAGAAAAGGACAACAGTAGAGCACGCTCTGCAGCCTGACTTGAGGTTGCTTGGAGGGGATTGGCTCACGATGCTGGATATCAGTCCAACACTCGTCTTCAGCTTCATCCGCCCGTACCTCACAAAAACATGAACATGCCGAAACGACAAAACTCCGAAGTCCTTACTGCCGTCAAAGTTAAGCTGTGACCCCATTCCCGTCTATCAAGATATCTAAACCTCTTTCGTAAACGACAGATGGGTGGCCACTCGCTTAAGTTAAGCTGTGTCCAATGCACGTCTAACAAGATATCTAAACTTCTTTCGTAAACGATAGATGGGTGGCTCCTCACTTCCCGTCCACCCCATACCAGAAGCAGCACTTTTAAATCAAGCCTCATCTTCAACAACGAATTGACAGGTCACTTCCTACCGAGACAACCGAGATCTATGATTCAAATATAAACACGAAATGCCTGAAACGATCATAAGTGTGCGGAGAAAGGGAGGAACATGACCGGGGGAGGAATGTTGGCTGTCTCAGGGAGAAGCTTATAGGGCTGGATGGGAACCAATCCGGTAGTTGGCCTTTTTCAGATCTACGATCTGCGATGGGGATGGGAATCTGTAAAGACGGTTATATGTCACTGGTAGTGGGGGATTCATTGGACTTGGCAGTGGAAAGGAGACTGGGTGCAGCTCAGATGCTTTCGGGGCGGAGGGAGATGGACTTGGTGACACTGCGATCGATCACAATCTTGAGCAGACTCACCAAGCTGAAATGATATGATGATACAAGAGATATTCCCAGAGTCTCAGTCGTAATCGATTTGAAATGCTGCGTTCATGCTCTCCGGTCTAGACTCCTCCTCAACATCAAACCAGATCTCTAGCGATGTTGATCACCCGCAGCGATCGGCATCGTCTCAATCAATACCAATAAGCTCAGGATGCGTTACAACAAACTCTCTGATCTACCACCAAGCTTTTCTGATCGAGGGGCCAGGCTTGGCTGGAAAGAAAAACACCAAGCTCAAGACCTGCAGCTCTTGGTGTGAGCAGCACCCGGTGATTTCTTTCTCCCCTAACGCACGGGGAATGCTACAGCCCAATCTAAGGTTTTACCTCAGGAACTTGCAGATCCTCCCGCCTTAAGCTTTACGATCTCGTGTGAAACGGGATAAGATCGGCGGTCGATGATGTACCGTTGATGGGTGCAGGTCAAGCTTTGAAGCTTGTCCCGGGAGTATAAGGCTGTGATATCCTCTCCGTGTCAAGTCTCATCAGCTCTGGCAGCTTGCTTCTTATCCCTCCTATCTTTAGCTCTCTCCTTCTTCTTGTTCGACAATATCAGTCTATTCTGTTCATCATGAAGTTGACAATCTTCCTCACAGTGACGCTCTTCACTGGTGTCTTGGCTGTTCCCCTGCCCAAGACCGTCGTCGTTAGAGACGAGACACTTGCAGCTCGCAGTCTACCGGTCTTTGCTATTCCTCGCATAGGCGTCACTGTCGCTTCTTCGATGAAGGCGCCCAAAAAAGTGACCAAAAAGGCGACCAAAAAAACGACCAAGAAAGCGACCAAGTCACACGTCAAGCGATCAATCAGCCGCAAGGGTTTGAGCTTGGTCAGCTTGGTAGATCGCGTTGCTGTGAAGATAAAGACCAATTGTAATGATATCAGTACGAACAACATGCCCACTGCCACTTGCCCTTCGCTAACATATGACCACAGGAGATGTTTTAGATGCAACCAAGGAAGAGAGATTGTCGAAAGACAAGGCTGTGCACAAAGTCGTTCGCCAGATGAACAGCATCAGAGCAACACTCTCCCGAACAGTCTTTTCTCTGGACAGGACTCCAACTCTTGATCTCACCCAAGACCATAGTAAAACTCTCCTCAACCATGTTTACACCATCACCAAGGAGCTGCAAAACACGGTCAAAGACTCTGTCAGCACACTTGGAGGAACAGGAGCTCGGTCCATGTCACGAGCAACACGTATGCTTACCGATGTCCTCAGCAACATCGTCACCATCAACCCAGACATCGCTCCAGACATGTATCGCAAGCTGAACCCCATCTTCTCAGACGAGGTCCTTGCAAATGAAGAGGACCTCCAAGTTTTTATCATGAGTTCAGTGACAGAGTTTCTATCATCCATCAAGCCTGATAATCTTGACTCAGATGCTGGATGTAGCTCTGGAGACTGTTTCAACAGTCCAAAGGAAGACTTGAAATGAAGGGGTTAACCACGGTGCAAATTGTTCTCTTTTTGGGAGTTAAAGTGTGTAACGAGAAACGGCCGGAATAACGACAGTAACATGGATGGAATAACTACCTACCATCATCACGATCTTTACGAAAATAACTGCATAGCATTTTAAGATCTAGCATAGCCCTCATTTAATTAATTTTATCTCAAGTACTTATGATATTGTAATTCAACCGAAGATCACGTTAACACAAACAGCACAAACCTGCTTCACTTACTAGAGCGATGTCCATCTTCTCCTAGATTTACAATACAGTTGACTACGGTTGCAGTTATAGCCCGTGCATAACGCTATGGAGATAGCCCGGCAATCATAATGTGTTTAGTACCAAAGAAACACGCCTCGAGACAACGTCTTATATGTAGCTGCAACTAAGATTAGCTGCTGTTGAGCCGTCACAAGTGTGTATCGTTTGGAAGCTAGAATGATTATTGATCAAAACACCCTAACCTCTGCCCAAGCATAGCGAGGAAGACTGGGAGTTCGTGTTGTCTTGCTATATCTCGTCAACATACCACAACCCCCATCAGATAACTCAAACTCGTAGCAAGCAATATGGAGTATTATTCCCAATCCCAGACAGCCATCCTATCCAAAACGCCATCCCAGCTATCAATACCAACTGTACATATCTAAGTATCTCTCCTATCTCACTCCCCGTCTCTCTCCAGCCCTCGCGAGTCTCTCCTTGGCCGCCTCAACAACACTCCTCCTCAGAGGCTGCACCTTTCCGTCTCCCTCATCTTCACCCTCCTTTACAACAGTCCACTTCTTGGCAGAACCCTGCATGCCCGCCCATAAATCCGTCGGCAGAAACTCCCCTACATCCTGCCGGAAAGCCTCGCGCGATAAGCGATCTGTTTCATGGAGCTTGTCCACGTTTTCTTGTGCTTTGCGCCAGATGCTTCGCACGCGATCGTCGACCGCGCGACGGCGCTCGACTTCGAGGATTAGACTGTCGTACGCACTCGCGTAGCGTTCGTAAAAGTCCTTGAGCTGCTGCATCTCCTGTAATTTGGCGAATACACTCTCCTTCTCCATATCCCATCGTGTTTTAAAGTCTCCCTCGGCCGCGAGGTAATCAGCGAGTCGATCGCCAATATCGCCTAAAATAGCGTATGCCTGTAGCATGCCCGTGTAGGCCTGTTTTGAGATGTCGTGCTGTTCCTGCAGCACTGTGTAATCCTGCTCCATTGCCGTGAGGCGCTCTTGTATTTCCTGCACCACGTCGTCAACCTCGCGTGCGTCTTGCACGACGACTTTTAACATCTCAGCTCGGTCTTTCGCCGTTTTGGGTTCGAGGTCGGACACATTGGACTCTTGTTCGGCAATGAGGCCTGAAATGGAGACCCCGTCATTTCCTTGGGACTGTGTAGCCTCGGCAGCTCTACGGCGAGCGAGAGCTACGCCGCCTTCGGTCGTTCGGATCGCGGTAACGCACATGTCGAAGTGATGCGTCAGCGATGCTAGGAGCTGAGCCATGTTGGCTGAATGGTCGACCAGACTCTCGAGGATCTCGTCGGCCGATGGGTTATTGCCCTGTGGTATATCCTGTATGCTGGGCGTATCGGCGACCACTTTCTTCAGGTTCCGGATGTCGTTATCGAAACGGAGTAGATCTCCATCGAAAGATTGCTGAATAGCCTAGTCGGTGTCAGCGCATGATTGGCGATGCCTTTCGCTGGGCAGCTTACCTGTAGCTCCTGGATGCTTTGCTTCATCGCCTCGCGCACTCCATCTACGCCTCCCTCATCAATGAAATCAAGAAGACTTCGTCTCTCTTCACCCTGAGGTCTAAAAACACTTTCAACCCCAGTCTCCCGCAGCATCTCCATGGTATGATCAAGCTGTCCGTCAACCAAGTCCATAGACTTGACCAGCTTTCGGAAGTCCTTTTTTCCCCATTCATACGTGCTCTGCAAGCTCCTCCTAGTTCTCACAAGAATCGCCGTCTGATCCAGTATAGACGTTCGTAAGAAGCCCGCTTGCGCAGCTAGGATGGATACATCATCATGTGACAGCCTAGCATCATTCGCGATCTCATTCGCACGAAGAACAAGAGTCATGGAGGAAAGCGAACGTTTTGCGACGAGGAGGTGGTTAACGAGAGTGTCGATATCGATAGACGGCGTGGTGGAAAGTCGAGATTGTGTCGCTGATCGTGGATGCGAATGTCCAGACGAGGCTCCGGATGAGTCGCCATGACTACGGCGCAAAGAGCTTTTAGAAGAAGAGGAAGCCATGTTGAATGTGATGTAGGTAATGTTAGATACTAGTATTCACTCACGACTACATGATGGGAGCGATGGTAATAGTTGATACAAGAAGAATAAAGGTAATAATTACACGAGATGAAGGGGAAGAGAGTTGAGATAGAGACGACGGACGGGACGGGGGAGCTTGAACAATGACGGAACTTGGGTGCGATAATGATAAGCTAAGCTTCCGTTATCGCACCCACTTTCCATGAAGGTGCCTACCTAGGCTCCACACAGTCTAGGCAGCTGACGCCTCCAAAAAAGCTCGGTTACAGAAGCTGACTCGTGATTCCAGGGACTAACCTGGCCCGTCTAGGCACGTTTAGCGCATTGCCATAGGCTGTCTCGTGTGTCTCGGGACCTGCAGTTTGGCAGCTCTGTTTGCGACCTGGAACGTGGAATTTCCATTCCTGTTTGTTTTGTTTGCACGTGGAAAGGTTAATGCCGCCATTTGTGTAAGTTTGTCGCAAGTCTTACATCAATCAACTCAAAATGGTATCATTTCGAGACTTGTGCAGAAAACAACTGTTGTTTGTAACTGTGATTCATTGTTCAAAACATTCTTGATATCTCTGCTAAAAAGTTCATGTCATCGTTCCTGAAACAATCCCAACACCTGCGCCTATCCTCCATCCATCCATCCTATTCCCAAAACATCAAAATATTAACCTGTAATCTATGTCATCTCGATACCGTATACCCTCGAGTCATGATCATTCTAGAATTTCTATACGCTCTCAAACAAAATTCCATAATCTCAAACCTTATCGGCTAGCAGCAGGGAACTCCAGCCTCCGATCATGCTCATAGGGTGTCGGCGCTGGAGAATTAACCCTTGTTGTAAAAGCAGAGTCAATGTGGAAATAGCTCTGAATGGAAGAATACTTCTCTCCAGAGGTATTTTCATCTTCCACGTATTTGCCGTCTTTGCGGATGACGGGGGGATACGACTTGTCGTCATCTTGCTTCGTCTTGGAAGCATCCTTGTCGTCAGCTCGTCCACCGCCCGCGTTGGACTGAGCGTTATCGAGATCTGCGGCGCCCTTGGAGCCCATGCCGCCCTCTAGAAGCTCACCGCCTTCCATGACAGTGCGCAGCTCGAGGTTCTCGTCCTTGGAGTAGACGCGCACCCCGACGATGCAGATGGCGTTCCAGGGTT
This sequence comes from Fusarium sp. NRRL 25184, assembly GCA_013755755.1. NCBI lineage: Eukaryota > Fungi > Ascomycota > Sordariomycetes > Hypocreales > Nectriaceae > Fusarium > Fusarium sp. NRRL 25184. Next base: position 116,349 of record JABSSZ010000071.1, on the reverse strand, counting down.
CGGGCATCTTTTCTTCCTCAGAGTCGTAGTCGTCTTGGGCGGCGGCTTGGTTGGCTTGTGTGAGGCGAGGCTTGCGAGCCATGTCGTCGCTGCTGTAGAGAGCCTCCCAGTCTTCAACAGGAGAGTCCGACGACTCGCCTGCGGAGTCGTAGGCAGGTCGAGCGCGGATGGGGAGAGGCTCTTCTTCCTCGATGGGAGCGGGAGGTCCTCCGCTGACTGGGGGAACCTCTTGCTTCTCCTCAGCACCCTCGATTGTAGAGTCCATAGACTTGGGAGTCAAGTGAGGCGATCCAGTCGAAACGGAAATAACCGCATCGTCATGATCCTTGTGATGCTCATCAACGACAACAGGCTCATCCTTATCCTCAGAAATCTTGATCTCCTCAGTCTTCCTGCTCAAAGCCTCATCATCAGCCTCTTGAGCCCTCTTCTCAGCTTCAGCAGCCTTCTCAGCCTCTGCCTTAGCAAGTCTCTCCTTCTTCATCTGCTCGCGCTCAGCCTTGACCTTGGCGTTAAACTCCTCATCAAGACGAGTCTGCTCAGCCTCCCACTCTGCGCGACGTCGCTTTCTCTTATCCGCATTCTTCTTGGTCTGCTGCTTGGTGACGTCGCGGTTGGTAGCGCGCTTCTCCCACATGCGGCGACGCTCCTTCTGGCGACTGGCAGAAGCCTTTTTCTGATCCTTCTTCTGGCGAAGCTTGGTGACCTTGTCCATGTGATCCCAAGCCTTGCTGTGAGCTAGATCATAAGCGTAGCCAACCTGAGCAAGCTTCTCATTCTCAGTCCTGGCGGCAGCCTCGCGCTTGACGACCTGCTCAACGGACTGAACGTTGGAGTCTCGCTCGCCAGTGACCTTGAGGTAGACAACATAGTTGCCAGCGGGAAGATCAGGCAACTCAACCGAAACAGAACGCTCCATGAGGTAGTTGCCGTGAGATCGGACAATGTAGTCCTCGGCATTGGGGCTGTCCTCGTAGTGAAGTCGGAAGTGAAGACGGAAAGAGTACTGTCCGTGAAGGCCCTTGAAATACCGACCATCAAGTTGTGAAAGAACCAGAACAAGAGGCGAGTCTTGGGTCAACTTGATGTGGAACTTCTCATGGTAAGCCGCCTTCCACGGGACATCAACACCAATCCAGCGCTGGCAGCATCGCCAGTCGCGATCGCGGAAGAGTCGAGTACGGTCGAAGTGAGAATATTTCCGAATAAGATCCTCGTAGGAAATCCAGAAAACAGAGTCACTACCAAACTTGTGATCCATTTCCTCCTGCACCTCTGTAGTCCACTCCTTGGAGCCATCACTCCAAGCTCCCTCCCAGATACCCTTGCGGACCTTACCCCAAGGATTGCGAAGCTTGACCAAGCGCTGGCCAGACTTTAGAGTACGTGCCTCCATGACAACATAGGCATGTCCTTCAGAGATGCCATTGCGCTCACCGTAGCCGTGCTCGAGAAGACCAGTAGAGGCGCCAAAGAGGAACTCGTCGTTGACTCGTGACATCTCCTTATCCCAGAACTCATCGATATCGAGAATATCAGAGGTCAAGAGCTCAGTGGTAACCCCACCAGAGAGATCTTCGACACCCTCACCAATCCAGCCACCCGCCAATGACGCATAGTCACCATGAGCCTTGGCGTAGGCCTTCTCGAAGAGAGGAACCCAAGTCTCGTTCTGATCTCTGCACTGCGCAAAGAAGAGAGCCTTGGAGCCAGTCTGATACGTATTGCGATAAACATTCTCGTTATCCTCACGATCGATCTGCTGGAGAAGATCTCTCTGCATGGAGGGGGAATCCCACAACGGGGACTTGAGATAGAGTTTATCGTCGATGATGGAGTAGATCCATTCGCCATCTCGATAAAAGACAAAGCCGTAGATGCCGATCTTTGTGTCATGGGCAACGCAGATCCGCTGCAGACCTCCTGGAACATTGGCCAGAGCCGTTAGGCCAGCCATGATCCAGCAGTCTCCTAGACTTCCCTGCTTGACGTCACCACCACTAACATCTTTCATGAAGGTGGGATTCTCAAAGATCTCGTGCACGCGCTTGACGGCCTTGGGAACAGACGCCTTTGAGCTCAGCAGCGTTGTCCTGTTGAGCTCAAATTTCTGTGATCCCAGGTTATTCAAGCAGTGGCCCTTTTCATACTTGAGATCCCAATCCTAGTAAAAATGCATTAGCTCCAGATTCACAGCAGCCGGACTACACAGACGACAAACTCACCAAATCCCAACCAGGATCTCGATAGCGCATATTCACTCGCTTGCATTCTTTGATGATCTTCTCAACCTTGCGTCGACATTCCTCAGCGGCTCGCTCGTAACCGGCCGATAAGAGCTCGTTGGAATGGTAGGTAGCTGGCGGTTGCACGGGGTCGAATGGAAGGACGGCGAGAGCCTTGTGAAACTTGCGCTTGGAGAACTTCTTCCAGATGCGGTTGATGCTCTTTTGAGGTGGGAGCTTCTTCTTTTTCTTCTTCTTCTGGTCGTTGTTGTTGGTGGTGGCAGGTTGGGCACGAGGCCGACGAGGATCGTCGGACTCTTCTGATGAACTGTAACCGTGCATTATGATAGAGACGATATATAGTAGATTAAAGAAAGAATGGTTTCCCAAGGAGTAGATTTGCTATCTGGAGTGAGGATGGTACGGTGTAAGGTGTTGGGTGTATCTTGTTGAGCTACACAAGATAAGATGGCACACCCTTCGAGAGTATAAGAGAGATGAGAAATATGGCAAAGGAACCAACGTCCCGTTAAGAACTGAAAGGAAATCGAAAAGAAAAGGAGAAAATCCGAGGTCGGAGGAAAAGAAGGGCCTATATATGACAAGAACTCGAGAGAAGGAAATGGGAATGCTATTCACTTCCGCACTAGTCCTCCGCCACCACCCATCAACCGAAGTTCTAAGACCAAGGGTTCATGGACACACGACACGACACGACACGGTCCTGCACAGTACAGCATAGTACAACTTCACCGACGGACGGAAACTGGAAGGGCTCGTCATGTTCCTCACCAGCAAAACAAAGCTGTCGAGGTACAGTACCCACAGACCGTCCTATCGATAGACATTCTCGAATGGCACCATTTGATGCACGGAGCACCGGACAGTGTGGATTAGATTCAAAGAACAACCTCAGCAAGGGTCCTCCCCATCCCCGGAACTGGGAAAGTATAAAAATGTACAGTATGGAGCTAGGGCCCGATACCCGGGGCCTGCGGGAGAGGAGAGACATTGTGCTTGTCTTGTCTTGTCTTGTCTTGTCTCATCCCAGCTCAACCAAGCGCCCTATTAATTTCACGGAAACGCGACTTCGATCCCGGTCGCATGGCACAAGGTTGCTGAGCAATTCCTCCTTTTGGCAGCGCTGATTCCAGACCGCTTTGTTGGGGCTGGCTCTTAACTCCTTGGCTTTGTGTTGACTTGACTTGACGCTCAACACCATGTGTGTCTGACACCACGACACCCTCACTTTGCGATGACATTCTTCTTTGACGACGGACAGTCCGAGAAGAATTAGATTCCGTAGTCTAGATGACAAAGCGGACGATGTACTGTACAACAAAGCGAAGCACGAGAGGGCCGTCGAATCTTCGAAACAAAGATCTAGCAGTAATCTTTCGCCATCCGCTATGGGCATGGCCTCGAACATCCCTTTGATCCGATTCGTCAAAAACAGCGAGGCTAGAACTCCTGAGTCGAGTCGTTGACCCGGCCAGTGGGTCCTCAGGATTTCTAGGGGTCCAACCTAGAACGCACAGTAGTGACTAAGGGTCCTGGGGCGACCGTCAACTCCTTTAAGGTACTTTGGCGAGGTAAACAGTGCGGGGCGCCAGGGACGCCTGCTCCAAGGCTGCAGGCAGTGAGCCTTGATAATGATAGGCGCTGCGCACTATCATGCAGGGACGGGGACTCGTTGATCACCTCACGGACCAACAGTGGGCGTAATACTGTCTCTCCTGAGGCCTTCAAGGCGGTGATGCTACAGTACCAACCAAAATGACTGGTCATGAACCCTTCCTCTACTGTGCACTCAGGAGGTTGGTGGCCAAAAGTCCCAACAGCGAGACAATGCTTTTCATTCAAGCGCCTGTACACCCGTGACTTATTCCTGGAACAAAGAGCCCGGAAAAAGAAACAAAGCGTTATCAGTACCACGGGGTACTTGTGTTACACCAGCGATAAGCAATTAACCTATGAGGAGGCAGAGATTAGCACTAGTTGAGAGTGACAAGGGTGGCGACGCTTCCGAGAACGGGGGCGCATCTGACTCTTTCAATCCCCCAGTTGATCAGCCTCAGAAACTGGGGACTACCACTGAGACTGCAAATCAATCTTCTTTTCCCTTGTCACGACACGACTCAGCCTGGTCAAAGACCCATTCGGAGGATACAAGCCGGCTTCACGAAAGAACTACCCCGCATTCTCGATCTGGAGACACGATATCAATTTCCATGATCGAGAGCCTTGTCTGCTCTTCTATGGGCGATATACTAAGTACACTTTATAGAACAGGGGGAGGCAAGAAAGCTTTAGGATATCTATCCTAAGTGACAAAAAGACTTGGGTAAATTTAGTGTGATTTAGGAGACCTTAGACTAACATACCTATCTTTGGCATCTTGATTTCACATCAGAAGTTTCTGCTGGAGCAGCTGGGGGCGATATAAAGGAACAGCAGATGTAAACAACGGTGCAAAAGCCAATTCTTCTATTGTCTATTTAGACTAGTTTATACTGCACTAAAACCACCAAGCCTTCTAACCTTCTTTGACAACATCCTAAAAATGCCTTGAGGCGTTCGTGGGCAAGGAACCTGTGAAGTTCTGGTTCGTCATGGGCTTGCTGTTTTGATTCGTCGAAGGATTGCCGTTCTGGTTCATCATGGGCATGCTGTTCTGGTTCGTCATGGGAATCCCATTCTGGTTCATCATGGGCATGCTATTCTGATTCGCCATAGAATTGAAATTCTGGCTCATCATGGGCATGCCAGTGGGCCTGAATTTGGGCTTGTAACCGGGCTTGCCAACGTTTCTGAATGTGGGCATGCCAATCGGCTCCCTTGTGGGATTGTCAATCGGCTCCCTCACACCAGCTCCGGAGGGAGGACCGACGTTGTACTGTGCAGGAGAAGAACGAGGAGACGCTGGCCTAAGAGGACTGCTTCCAATCGCCATCCCATTAGCACGCTGCTGCTGAGGTAGTATGGAGGAAGACCAAGGGCCATTCCCGTTGTGAGAAGACGCAATGCCACGACGATTCATCATCATCTGAGGCTGCTGAGGTAGCATAGGGTAAGGCCTAGGGGCATTCCCGTTGTGAGAAGGCGCAATGCCACCAAGATTTATCCCCATCCGGACCTGCTGAAGCTCCCGATGATGCTGTTCCAAAGCCCGCTGACGTTCCAGATACCGAGCAAGCATTCCTTTCCAGTGTGCCACCCCCTCAGGATGAGCAGCACGCCAGTCAGGATCGTTGTAAGCCGTAAAAAATTGATTCTGTGTCATATTGAACGGGAATGTCTGTTGAGGAGATTCAGGAATCTTTGGCGCAAGAGGCCTATAAACACGGGGCTGGTACTCGGCCTCATCGGTCTCATCGGACTCCTCAGGCTTCGCCCCCTCAGTGGCGGGCTGGCCATTTCTGTCGGCAGGTCGCTTTGCGGCTCGAGGCGAGGGCTTGGGTTTCCCGGCTCTCTTTCTACCTCGGCCTTTGGCCTGAGGATTGACATTAGGGGTAGTACTTGGAGCAGGTGGAGATTTGGGGACACTGGCGTTCGTAGCCACTGCCTTAGCCTGCTGTCTCTTCGGGGCAGTTGGTGCTGCCTTTGTAGGGGCAGGGGCTTCAGTGACGGGGCTCTCAGGATTTATAGTCCCGTGAGTTTGGTCATCGGAAGTCCTGGGGACGGTTGGTGGAACCCCTCCAACAGCAGAGTCATCTCCTTCAGATTCTTCACTGACTGTTCGATCGGTCGAATAAGTTTCTTCTTCTTGATCTTGGTCATTGTCGTTGTTTGGGTTCATAGGCGATTGATCATTTGGAAGTTGGTCAGCCCCCCCGATGAGTTGATGATCCGAAGATACAATCTGCTCCTGTTGAGAAGCCATATCTTCGGCCAAGAATAGATCAATAGCCTGTTCTAGGTCAAGTTGAGCTTCCTCAGGACTGTACGTCTGTGGGTCAGTGAAGTTTTGCTGTGGGAAGGGAGTCATCGTGGTGAGTTGCCAATCTATGGACGAGTTCAGAGCGGTCTTGTCCTCGCCGCCGTTGATGAAAGCAAAATCGATACTCGATTGGCCTTTTGGGTCTTGGGACTGATGATAAACTAACCAAAATGATGATGGGAAGAAAAGAACAAGGAGACAAAAGGTGTGACCAAGTACTTTCTTATACCCTCCTTAGTTTCGAAAGTACTGAGCCGTTCCTCCTTCTCGACGTTGAAAGCATGTTCGTACTTGCGAATAGGAGTGCGAACTGGGTGACAACCTCACCAAACCTACCAAGTCATAATGAAGAGATAAAGCCCATCAGCGAATCGTCCAAGTCAAAGAAAAGTCAAAGAAAAGTCAAAGAAAAATCGCACGAAAGCTAAACAGTTCCTTGTGCCTGGATATATCCATTTTCCTCACGCTCAGTCGAAGGCGCAGGCGAGTGAGCGTCCAAGGAGGGTTCCGGATCCTGAATCAAGCTTTGCTGCTGCCTCTCGACGTGTCTTCTCCAAGGTTTATACACAAATATTGAACCGAGACCCACGACCAGGAAAACACCGCAGATGCTCCCGCCGACAATGTCAAAGTGGTCACCGATCGAGGAAACTCCATCCCAGAATCGCCCCTGAGGGTCTGCGACGTTTTGGATCAGGGAGAGGACTTGGACGATGCCGATGAATGCTGATACCACGACTGTAATTCCTGTGAGGACGATGGAATAATACAAAATAGCGACCACGTCTCTTGAGAATGCTTTCGATGTGTATAGGGCCATCATGAGGGCTCCATCTGTGGTATCGAGCATGCACATGCCAGCTGTCACGCGTGAGTAAACTTCCAACTCTAATGGCAGATTATCGCCACTCACCTGTGAAAAGAATAGGAAAGATCAGAATCAACCAGATACTTGTCCCTTGTACCGCCTGAATGCTCGCAATCCCCAGTATCGCAATCTCTGAGCTTGTATCGAACCCAAGACCAAAGACCACGCCGAGGGGGTACATTTTCCATGGCCGGTCAATAACGCGAAATAACCTTTTGAACACACGTGTTAAGAAGCCTCCCCCCTCTAGAGCAAAGTGGTCCTGAATCTGCGTCTCCTCCTCGACAAATCCTTCAAGTCGGACTTGATTTCTTCGCTCTTGCAGAATGGCTTGCAGGCGCTGAATAAGCTTATACAGAACCCAGCCATTTCCTATGCAGAGAATTATAAGAAATGCGGCGCTGACACTAGTGCCAACTATATTTCCAACGTGCTGAAACCCATCGAACCTTTCCCTCAAAGCGCCACTCGTGGCTGCGACAACGATGCATGTTACGATGACGATGGTGCTGTGACCGAGGGAGAAGAATGTCCCCACTGTCGCAGGGCGTTGACCTGATGCTATGAGACGACGTGTCATGAGGTCAATAGCTGCAATGTGGTCTGCGTCCAAAGCATGTCGGAGACCAAGGACATATGAGAGGGCAGCTGGCGAAATGAGGCGTGGATGGAAATTTAGAACAATGCCCACAGCGATCCATACCAGGGCATTGACCGCGATGAGAGTCGCTATAGCAAAGATACTATTATTTGGTATGCCGTTGAGAAATTTGGGTTTGCTGAGGTGTTGAAGTCGAGGTATGGTGAAGCGGGGCATTGTGAAAGCTAGAGGGTGAATAGCAAAGTGGTGATGCAAACGATGGTGTTGAGCTCACCACGAGTGAATCACTGACAAAGACTCACAAAGATAATGACAAGAGCACAAGGAAGGCACAAAGGAGAATCTGTGAATGAAGGAAAAAAAGAAAAGGGCTGATATTTTCTCTACCCCACAAACATTCTAGACCTTGACAAGCCGTCGTTGTAGTCTAGCATCATCAAAAGCCGTCATGAAGCCGGCGGGCCGTAGTGTAGTAGTGCGGGGTGGGTCAAGTCTTGGCCGCCGGCCGCCGATGTTATCTCGGTGCGGGGTGACTCTGCATTATCGCATTCTGATGAGTAATGGTCAAACAATTGGTTGGTCTAACAGTACTGTATATTGCAAGTTCCGTCTAAGTCTATTTCTATGCTTATTGGCTAGACAACTTGAAGCTCTTCTCAAATGTATCCTCATCCTCCTCTGCAACTTCAAAGTCGAAACGCGTTACATCCTCTGCAAAAGGCCAAAGATATTGACTCGTGACCCTGTACCTCATCAGCTTCTGTTTTTTAATTTATCTCCATAGCTGAAAGATGGGCTTACCTGTGATGTTCACTACTCGCCTGATACGCCGCCAGCGCAGCCTTGTCATGGTGAAAACTCAACAAACATATCTGAAAGCCTTTACTCCTCGCAATCGGATCCGTAACCGACGGACCCCCCACGACAAGACGCTCATCTTTGACGCACGGTAATGTCTTGAGGGTTTTTAGTTCTTTGACAAATGTCTCGCGATGCGACTCGTCGACATCTGCGCGGAACTTGAAGAGGACTGAGAGGGGTAAGTAAGGAGGGGGAAAGTAACTAGAGGGGACGCACCAATGTGAACGACTGTCATTGTGAATTGAGGGATGATTTACCAATGATTTGTTTACGTAGTGGCGATGTAGATGAGTTTAAATGTGTTGCGGGTTGGCTTGGCTTGAACTAACACCAACGGACGGGATTGCGCCGCTGAGGAGCAGGGAACGGGGGAAAGCCGCCTACGCAAGGCCGGTGCAGAAATGACATTGTGTAATTAATTCGCCGAGAACAGGAAGTATAAGTTATCTGATGAAGTTGAAGCTCAGTTGCTATGGGAGATCGATTAACTCGCCGTTATTATCAGCCGTAGATAATAGAGCGAACTCACCAACACACAGAATTGCAGACCTCAAGTTTGGCATCGTCAGATATTGCAAATATTTTCCATAGCACTTACTTAAATCGCCCTCATTATTAAATATCATGCTTTATGTATTCTATTCCGAGCCTTGTCATTCCATCTGCATCCACGGCCTTCTCTGTAGAAAGAAAGACTGTCGTTTGACATTCACACCCTGTAGGTACTGGAGTACTTCCAAGAAACACCAAACCTTCTGCCACATGTTATCCAATACCAAGAAGCCAAGTCATCAACATGTAGTTCACAAGACCATATTGTCAATCCTGTATCGGAGCGAGAAACGCCACTCCAGTTCGATGGCGTCCACCTGTCTACATGACACAACTATGCCTCACAAACGGTATCCCATGACAGAGAAACACAAGCTTCATTTTAAGGTAGAACTTCATCTTATCACGCCTCAAACAACACTCACAAAAGTTACTTTCACCTTCTCACGCTGGCCCCTCAAACTCAAAACCCTCAGCCCTAAGCCCTGCCCGTAGAACTCGTTATCCCCCCATCAACCACAATCTTCTGCCCAGTGACATATCTCGCCTCATCAGCCGCCAGGAACACAACCGCACTCGCCACATCCCACGCATCCCCCATCCTCCCCATCGGAACCTGCTCCTCCCTCGTCCTGCAGAACTCCTCATACCCCTTCCCAAACCGCTCCGCCAGACTCCGAGTGTACGGCGTGTTCATCAGCCCAGGCACAACGGCGTTTAAGCGCACGCCTTTGGGGGCGTAGATTATCGCCGTGGCTTTGACGAATTGGAGGATTGCGGCTTTGGCGGTGTTGTAGGCGACTTGGGGTTTGCCGATGTACCGGAGTCCTGCGATGCTGGAGATGCAGATTATGGAACCGCTCTTTTGGGATTCCATTATGGGGAGGACGTGGTGGCAGGCGAGATAGACGCTCTTGAGGTTGATGTCCATTTGGGAATCCCAAACTTCTTCACTCATAGAAGCAGGGTCTCCAGGTTGGGATTGACCAACGCTTGTCAAAAGGATATCAATCCGTCCATGCTTCTTTATACAAGCATCAACGAGTGCTTTTACCGAAGCTGAGTCTGTAGCATCTGTAGCGACGATATCGCACGTGCCACCTTCTGCCTCGATAGTCTCTTTGGTCTTTGTAGTTGAAGCGAGGGTTCTGTTTCCGCCAAAGATGATGGCCCCCTGTCGTGCCAAGGTTACAGCGCATGCTGCACCGATTCCCCAGCCCTCGGTGCCTGTTTGGCCGAGACCGAGTATGAGGGCAACTTTATTTGAGAGGTTGAGCATATTGAGTATATGTTAAAGAGACACTGGATAATTGATACCGAAAAACAGAAATAGCCATGTCCATAGTCATGTTCTTTATTATATCTATATATCTATTTGCTTAGCTTCTTGTGTGAAGCGGGATCCTCCCGCCCGGCGTGTAAGTGCTCCATCGGCCATATTGCGTGATGGCCGACGCGGGGTCATCCCGTCTGCACCTCCAACGCCGATATGTGATCATCGCCATGGGGTAGAGTAATACATAAACACTGATAGGCCAGCATTCAATCCCCTGTAACCATCTCTTCATCCAATATTCAACTTCATTGATCAAAATGTCAGACCCTAAGAAACCCGTGGTCAACCCAGACTACGACCTCGACCAACCCATCACATCAAAAGTCGGCCTCCGCCAAGGCCTCGCCTCCTACGGCGATCCTCACTTCTCCCTCTTCCTCCGCAAAGTCTTCATCAAAGCCCTCGGCTACAGCGAAGATGCACTCTCGCGCCCCATCATTGGAATAGTGAATACGTACTCCAGCTTCAATCCCTGCCATGCCAACATTCCTCAGCTCATTGATGCTGTCAAGAGAGGCGTTCAGCTCAATGGCGGGTTGGCGATTGACTTTCCTACTATTAGTATCCATGAGAGCTTCTCGTCGCCGACGAGTATGTATTTGAGGAATTTGATGAGTATGGATACGGAGGAGATGATCGCGGCGCAGCCCTGTGATGCTGTTGTGTTGATTGGTGGTATGTTCACCTTTAGAGTCTACTGAGTGAAGTTGATGCTGATTGGGAATAGGGTGTGACAAGACTACGCCTGCTCAACTGATGGGAGGCATATCAGCAAACAAGCCTATCCTCCATTTGGTCACTGGTCCAATGATGCCCGGTAGTCATCGGGGAGTGCGCATCGGAGCTTGTACAGACTGTCGCAACAACTGGGCCAAGTACAGAGCCGGAACTCTTGATATCGAAGATATATCAGCTATCAACGATGAACTAGCACCAACTGTGAGTTCTCATCATCCAGCTCCTGATATCAAGTCTAACAATACCAGGGAGGAACTTGTGGTGTCATGGGCACAGCATCCACCATGGCCGCTATTCTCGTTGGACTCGGCATGATGCCTTTTGCTGGTGCCACTGCCCCAGCTGTATCAGCAACAAGGCTACGAATCGCAGAAGCCACAGGTGGACTAGCCGTTGCAGCTTGCAAAGACGTTGAACGCTTGCGGCCACAAGCTTTGCTTTCACGGGAGTCGTTCTTAAATGCCATCACTGTACTACAGGCTATCGGCGGCTCAACCAATGCTGTGGTTCACCTCATGGCTATCATTGGGCGCCACCCCAAGGTTGCAGGCACGATAACATTGGAGACCATCGACGAGATTGGTCGCAAGACACCGCTGTTGGTTGATCTAAAACCAAGTGGTGATAACTATATGACAGACTTCCATAACTCAGGTATGCCGTTCTTTCTGATTTGAAGTCAACACTAACAAGTTCAGGCGGTATGCTCGCTTTGTTCCATGAACTCAAGTCTCTGCTTCATCTCGATGCTTTGACAGTCACTGGCCGAACTCTAGGGGAAGAAATTGCTCACAACTCTCTCATCCCCGTCCCTCGAGAACTAAGTGTCATTCAACCGTTTGACAAGCCATTATACCCAGCATCTTCTCTGGTAGTGTTGAAGGGTAATCTAGCCCCAGGAGGTGCTATCATGAAGGCTAGTGCTTCCAAGTACCGAAAGCTACTACAGCATACCGGTAAAGCCGTCGTATTCGCAAACTCTGCAGATATGGCAGAGAGGATAGATGATCCTGATCTGGATGTAACACCCGAAAGTGTCCTGGTCCTCCAGAATATCGGCCCAATTGGAAACCCCGGTATGCCAGAGGCAGGCATGATTCCTATTCCAAGAAAGATTGCCTCTCAGGGAGTGTTGGATATGCTGCGTCTATCAGACGGCCGCATGAGTGGAACAGCAGGTGGAACAATTGGACTACACATCTCGCCAGAATCGGCAGACCCCAAATCCCCGCTTGGTATCGTCAGGAACGGAGATCTCATTACGCTCGATGTCGAAAAGAGGCAGCTCTCTGTTGATCTATCTGACGAAGAAATATCACGAAGGATCCAGGACAGACTCGTGACCTTCCAGCAAGGCGAAGGATCTGCAACACCATGGGTGAAGAGGGAAGGAATGAGAGGTTATCGAGGTTTATACATGCGGAGCGTGAATCAGGCTGAGCTAGGCGCTGATTTTGACTTTTTGACTGCTGAAGGGCCGCAAAAGTCTCGAGACTAATGTATGGGTTTAGACTGAATCTGTTGGAATGAGGCCTTGGAACAGGTCGCGAACAATATTGTCAAGATTTGTCGATTCGGTCGGCTCAAAGTATTCCGCGAATGTCTCGTTAAGTAACCCCTCGTAGAATTGGTTCTGCATGAAACCCATGTCGTCTTCCATATTCATGTGAGATGAAGGTCCCTGGATGCTGTTGAACTCGTGCCCCAAACTCTCCCATGCGTCTGCTGAGAGTGTGGGATCAATTGCCTGTTCATTGACTTGCGGTGCAGAACGGTCTCGCAAACCCTCAGATCGCCTATTCTTCTCTCGGATGTATCGAACAGTCGATTTGCCCAGGTTATCCAGGATATCGCGACTGTGTTTGGCGCCAGACCAATGTTCACCTGTCGCACCCAGAATGCTGAGGGATATGCTCAGGTCGGACATGAAAGCGCCTACGCCAGTAGAGCGGGCGATTTCCGACACTGACTGGATACAGTATAACAGAGTTATGGAACTAAGTACAAGCCCGTGGAAAGTAGTCCAGCTATGAACAAGCAGGTTTTTCTTGTACAGTTGGTCAAATAGTTGTAGGCTTTCATGAGCACTTTGGTGGCACTTTATCAAGGCCTCTTTGGGTGGCTTGGGTATGGCAGGACTGGGTCTCAACAGAAGCATTCGTAAACCGTGGTATCGAAGCTGACAAGTCGTTCGCAGATACAACACATCAGGGTCACCAAGACCGGGTATCTTGTCTGACCACTCATCCAGTCGCTGAAGCATGGCGTTTTGCCAGTCGTTGATGTTAGTCACTCTAGGATAAGCATATCTAGGCGTGTCTCTTATGATGCTTTGCGCAATGTATTTGATCTCAGAGTTGAGTTTGGCCGCTTCAAATAAGTGAACCGCGAATGCCATGTCACTGGACGGTTCGGTGATTTGTTGTTGCCTCTGGCTAAGAAGCTGTTCATCGGACAGACCCAATGGCATCTTTCTGATTAGTCTACGCCATGGCTCAATAGTATAAATAAACTTACACGGAGCTCACATCCCTCATCACGCAGTCCAATGGGTCGACCCATCATAGTGGCAATGATGCGGTCGAAGGAGTAAATGACCCAGAAGATCCTGGCTCGCATCTCCTGGTTGAACAGACTGTGCTCTGATCCCATGCTGATGTTCCTTTGGAGACCTTGATCAACCAAGGCAGCAATGCAATGATAGTTGAGATACCAGACATTGAGGCGAACGCATGGGCTATGTATGGTAAAGATGAGAAGCAAGACAAGACACTGAAGGCCTTTCAACGAGTTCTCGACATTGAGTTCATCGAGGTATTGTAGTGCGGAAAGACAGTATGACTCTGCTGGTATGCGAGCTCTGGTTTGAGCAGAAAGGACTGTAGATCCTATCGCAAGAACCATAAAGACTTGGAAGTGGGCAGCAGGGTCCTGGCTATCTTCATCATAAGCCATATCCAGGCAGTCATAAAACCTATGTTGGTGTAAAATTGGATATTGTAAGTTAATAACGCTGAAGTATGCCTCACATATTTGCACTGCCGTGTCTCTGGGCGGGAGTGGAAGTGGCCCCTGGAGAGCCTCAACCAGCTTTAAAGGGAACGGAGCATTGCGATTGGCGCGACCAACGCTATCGTCTGATTTCGAGGCAGAGTCTAGTAAGACTCGTGCTAGGAAATAACCACTAGATGGGCCGATATATCGTGGATCTTGACTCGTAGCAAGGGAAACCAGCCCAATCTCGTGGGTCATGGCACTGGCTCCTGTGGGTTCTAAGGTAGACGTCACGGGCTGGTTTGCTGGCTGGGTTTCCGGCAGCTCAACTTCATCAACATGCATAGTCTGGGAGCTCTGTCGAATGGGCTCGGGCGCTGGGGCTGGGAGAGTAGAATTGTCTGCAGCTTCAGAGCTTGCGTCGTCCCGGGTCTCTCCTATATAGACGGGCGGACCTTGAGATAAGTCGACGTCAGGACAATTCGATCGGACAATTGACTCTAGCCAATTAATCCGGTTCGTCAAAGACGTGACGTATCTACACCGTCAATTAACCATCATGGTGGGAAGCTCCTAGTGATCTGCAGCAACATACTGTCGAGGTGCTGCATCGGCACGGGCTGATTTCCCATCGACACATTCAGCATTGGCTGAACGGCAATTGCTACAGGCCGGTAACTCTAGATTACACTAAACATTGACTTAGAAAGCCGACATGTCTAAAATTGGTGCCAAACTTGCCTTTCTTTTGAGTCGTTGGCACCGAGAACAGGCCATGCGTGTCCTAGGAGCACTCCGATCAGGCAAAGAAGCTTGACGCGGTCGCTTCCCATTGGAATTTCTTGCCCCGGGCATTTTCGTAATTCTGCCGGTAACGGATCGAGTTTCCCGGCATGTAATGATGAGCTGAGGGTGGACTAAGGGATGTAGATGCGAGGATGGCAAAAATCCGTCGTGCGGGGAGATGCCGCTCTAACGCCTTTGAGAGGACGGGCCTTCCCCGCTCGTATTTCCGGTCACATCTGAGTATTAAAAGAATGGAAAGAGTCGCTCAACATCAGTATCAACAAGTATCGAAACATCTCATTGATCCTTTAAATACTTGATTGATCGCATATTAGCTTCTTCACTCCATCATGGCTGAAAACCAAGACTCTCAAAAGTTCCCAATTGCCGCCTCAGAAGCACGACGCTTCGTTGAAGACGTCCTCAAAGGCAACGGCATCCCCTCTGAGAATGCCTCCATCATCGCCCGCTGTTTAATCGCCGCCGATCTCCGCGGCGTCGACACCCACGGCATGAACAGAATCCCCTCTTACATGGAGCGTCTCCGTCAAGGCGTCCTCAACGGCAGCGCCCAGCCAATCCTCACCCAAGTCACGCCCGCCGTAGCCCAAGTCGACGGCCAGAACGGCTTCGGCTTTGTGGCTGCTCACAAGGGCATGGCTGCTGCGATTGAGTCTGCAAAGGTGTTTGGCATCGGCATGGCGAGTATCAAACACTCTAACCATTATGGTATGAGTGCCTGGATCGTGCAGCAGGCTCTCGATGCGGATATGATGAGTTTGGTGTTTACAAACTCGAGTCCTGCGTTGCCTGCTTTCGGTGGAAAGAGCAAACTCATGGGTGTTTCGCCGATTGCTTGTGGTGCGCCTGGTAAAGGACCCATGGAAAACTTCATCCTTGATATGGCGCCTTCTGTGGCTGCGAGGGGAAAGATTTACAAGGCGAAGAGAAGGGGTGAAAAGATCCCCTTGGATTGGGCACTTGATGCTGAGGGACGTCCAACAGACGATCCCGAAGCTGCTCTCGGTGGTGTAATGCTACCAATGGGTGGCCCAAAGGGCTCTGCACTGTCAATTATGATGGACGTATTCTCGGGAGTTCTATCAGGCTCAGCCTTTGCTGGTCATGTCACTGGTCCCTACGATCCTTCCAAACCTGCGGATGTTGGTCACTTCTTGGTAGCTATCAAGCCTGACCTCTTCATGAGCCTGGATGAGTTTAGGGGGAGGATGCAGTACCTATACGAGCGTGTTGTCGGGTCAGAAAAGGCTGCTGGGGTTGAGAGGATTTATTTCCCTGGTGAGATCGAACAGCTGGCTCAGAAGGAGAGGGAGAAGACTGGAATTCCTCTCGTGCAAGCTGAGATTGATGCGTTGAATGCTGAGGCGAAAAAGGTTGGGGCAGAACCGCTGAAGTTTTGAGCATGTAATTATAGAATCTTGACAACATTTTGAATATTGGAGACCATTTCTTTTGAGAGGGGAGCCTAAAGTGATGAATACTTGTGTGTAAATACCCTCACCTTCATCTATTTGGCAGCAGTCGTTGAACCAAAAACCATGGCTTCTCTCAGCAGAGCGAACAGGTCTATTTCCTTGCACGATTGCTCCAACCCTTTATTTCGAGCTTCTCATGAGGTCTTTGGCTGTGATCCTTTCACATACTTGGTATGCTGTCCAAGCGTAACCAACTTCAACCCCCCATCCTTCTCAACCTTTGATATCCTAATCGACGTAAACGCCACACTCCCCCCAACTTTATCCGCCGTCGAAACAATCTCAACCGTATCCCCCAACCGCGCTGCACTCAGATAACTAATATGCATGTCCACACTCGCACCAGTAGTATCCCTCAGATCCCAACTCGCAATGGCCAGACCAGTCGTGAAGTCAATGATGGTAGCTGATACGGCGCCGTGAAGATTTCCGCTGCTGTTGAGATGGTTCTCGTTCAGCACGAGGCGTGTTGTTACGCTGCCCTGCGTTGTGCTGATGAGTTGCGCTGAGGACATTATGAAATTGTAGATTGGGCTTTTGGCGCGCAGACGGTCCATGAGGGATTGGACGTGTGCGGTCCTTTGGGCCTCTGATGAGTCGACATCTGGGGTTTGGACACGAGTCGAAGGCGGTTCAGACATTTTGAAGAAATTGAAACTGGGACTGTTTTTGTGAAGTTGTTTATGAGTCTCGTTCTTGAATCGTGTGTCTAGCTGAGTTCTTAAGAGAAATTTCCTCAGCGGCCAAATCCCGCCCCTCCTTTGATGAATATCCTCTCTTCTCGCATACCAAACTCTCAAACCTTCTCAAAAACATCCTTCAGGTAATCAAACGCGCCCAACGGAACACCCTGTGTGCGCATGATACAATACGCACTTGTGAGGTGGAAGTGGAAATTGGGAATTACATATTCGCTCACGTATCGCTGGCCCGTGAAGCGGAAGTTTCCCATCTTGGTCTCCATGATAATCTCCTCGTTCTCTTTACCGTTGATGACTTCAGGGTCTACACCCTCCAGAACTTCAATTGTGCGGGTGATACGTGCTTGGAGCTGTTCGAATGTTTGCTCGTCGTCTTCGAATGTGGGAATATTTTGTGCGCCGAGACGAGAGGCCAGGAATTTAGCTGTGTTGGAGCAGGATTGGACTTGGTAGGGAAGTCTGATGAGTATTAGTCGGCATTCGCACAAGATTTGAATAGCTTACCCTCTCATATCCGGAATTAGGCGGTATGTAAGAAGGTCTTCATGTTTCATCTCCTTATCATCACAGAACTTAGCGCCCTTCTGGAGCATGAAGGACAAGTTCTTAAGGTACTTGACCAGCACAGGAACACTTTGTTGGTAGAGTGTTGTCATTTTGCCTGCTATGATTTGATTCACTTGGATTCCTTTCGAAGAAATATGTATATGGGCACAATGCCAGTATATATACCACCCTCGCAGACTTTTCGCTCTCTTTACCCCGGGATAATCTCACAGTTTCGCTCCTAGATACTGGTGAGTCCGGAACGCTGACTGCAGCAAAGGATTTAGTGCTTATTGAATGAACTTTGACCACCCTTGAAACGTGTAAGACGAGTCGACATGATGCTGGGATGTTTAGTCCCCCAATAATTATTGCCCACTGCTATACTCATTCTCACTAGACGGGATGATCAGCTGACGGAACTTAGGCGCCGTGTAAGCTGACAGAGAATGCATAGATCCTCCATATTTACTTTATAAATATTTTACTTGTCATTCGTAGTAATTTCTCGGAAGATCGGCGCATAATTCAGACCTTGAATGGATGTCGCTGGCCGAGGAGGTGCCATTTAGCATCGCTGTAGCCATGTTGGTAGTCATTCATACTAATGCGACAGCTGTACGCTTATCATATACGAAACGTTAGTCAAACAATGTCCGAATATCACTGAGTTGAACTCAAGCGGCTTGAAATACTGTGTGATGGTGTTCAGTGTCATGGTCGATATGTCTGCCGAGGGCCCGATGAGGCTTTGGCGCAGAAGCTCAAAACATTGATATATGAAATTTATTCTACGACATTGTAAATAGCTAGATTTTCTCAAGCAAATTATTTGTTCTGAATTTAACATTCTATGTATCAACAAATACGATGATGTTAAGCACGGCTTCCAAGCCAACGCTTGTCGTGCACCTACTCCGAACCAACCCCGAACCCCCGCAGTCTTAATCTACTTGATCATCAACCTTAAAATCAACACTGTCATCCAACACAACCACAAACAACTCATCGACAACTCAGAATGTCCCTCCCAATTCTTGACCACTTCGCCATTTTGGTCTCCTACCAAACCCTCCAAACCGTAACCAACTCCCTAAAAGATTCCCTCCTCGTCATCGACGGAGGCGCCCACGCAGATGGCCTAACAGTCAACAAACTAATCCATCTCGCCGACGGCACATATCTCGAGTTCATCGCCTTTGTCGAAGGCGTAGACCCTGAGAAACGCCGTGCTCACCGCTGGGGAAATCTCGAAGAGGGGAAGATCGCAGATTGGGCTCATACTCTACCCAGTGAAGCTGAGTACGCCAAGTTGCAGAAGCGCGTGGCTGATGCTGGGAACGGTATCACGTACGGTGATCTTACTTCGCTGCAGAGACATAGGCCTGATGGGGTGTTGATGAAGTGTCTTGTTTCGGTGGCGCTGAATGAGGAGGGGGGAAGGATATTTCCTGGGACGGTGCCGTTTTGGTGTGTTGATGAGACGGAGAGGCATTTGCGATCGCCGTTCAAGGCTGAGAGTGGTGACGGGCTTCATGAGTATACGAAACATCCTTCGCGTGCTAGGGGCGTATCAAAAGTCACGGTTCTGCTTTCTGAGAAGGATATTGCGATATACAAGCCTGTTTACGACGCGATTCACAACCAGAGCGCAACCTCTGGATCAGACGGATACTCATGGCCTTACGATCTTCCCGCTGGACCTAACTCAGGAAGTAACCAGGTCTTCCTATCCACACTCGACGGTGGAAATGGCAAGGCAGAGATCAAGTTGACACTCCTCGGCACAAAGGATAGCCCCAAGTCCATCGAGCTTCTTCCCGGCTTAGTCGTTGACTTTGAACACGCAGATTAGACAAACAAAACACATTCAATTCGTGTATCTTAAAAAAACAATTTTCTAGTCCAGACTCAATCCCAGGCCATCAAATAGTTCGGTTCTCCGTCTTCTATAACCTCGACAGCTTCCCAATAGTCAATCGCTCTGATCGCTCTGGGACGATTATCCCGCTGGAGCATGAGCTTGAACGTGAGCCCTGAAAAGTCCTCAGAATACCATCTCTTTTTCGAATTCTGCACCAAACGCTCCGTGATCTCATCACAGACCCGCTGCAACGCATCTCCCAACGGAATCTCGCGCACAATCTCAGCGTAGACATTTGCGCTGTCTTCTTCAAGATTTACCGCCCACCAATGAAGATTTGCCCCAAAACCGTACGCGATGATCGTCTCTTTCTCTGTGAGGTCTAGCGGTGGCAAGAATACGGGGGCCATAGCTGCGACGGCAGAGATTGTCTCTACGGCTAGACACTCGCCGCAGCTGTGCGAGAGAGCTCCGCCCTCTGAGAGTGTGGCTGGCATTGCGTAGACTCCTTCCATGGTGGTTGGCATGAACTTACCTGAGTGAGGATGCTCGCAGTGACTGTGAGGTGAGAAAACGACACGGCATGATGGGCAACCGATCTCTGGGATCTGTCCGTCCTCCATTTCCTTGAAAGCTTCGTCGATCATGGTGTGAAGACACTTGTTGCCAAACATGTGACCACAGGGTAAAACGCGAGCCCGGTGGGACATCATCTTCTTCTCAGGGGTAAGGCCTTCATCGGGACTGAAGGTGTGGTCGTAAGGAAAGATGGACATTTCAGTGAGACAGATGCCGCACTCGAGATGAAGATGGTGGAAGAGGTCTGGATCTTCGATAAGGGAGTCTCTGAGGCGAGGCCAGAAGGGAGTGGTCCACGTAGGTCTGTCGTATTGGGGTTCGTGGTGGATGATGTTTTTGATGGACATCATGTTGACGATGGCTGTGGAAGACATGATGAATGGTGGTTCTTAGTCAAGTATAAGATGATGAGTTCAGAAGAAGAAGTAAATAGATCTAAAGTAAGAGGTATATTTAACAAACGCTATCGAGGAAATTATATTTATTTAATCGTTTGATCCACTGATTCAATGTCCGTTGCTGTTCTGCAGTGTCTGTCAGATACTAGTGAACATGGCCACTGACAAAGGCTTTTATTGTTCACTCCCCTTTGAGAATACCGAACAATCTTTGCAATCTGTCGTTAGTTGCAGTGGCAGTGCGAATTGATGATAAGACAAAGAACACTATTGAATACAATTCCCGGTAGCTAAGCATATTTAGTATACTAAAGCACAGGTAGAACCGGTAACCAGGCAAGGGTCTCGCTGCATACGAACGGCACTCGAGCTTCATATCAAGTAAGTTCATCTCATCATCCCCATATGCCACTGCCTTAAATTTCCATCGATATTGGCACTGGCAGTTTTAACTTTTATGCTAAATGTTCATCTTCCCTCTGGCAGTGATCGAGTTACAACAGTGGCAGAAACGGCCATATCTGATGAACAGCACTCCAAGCTACGAAGTGAATGAAAAGTATTAAAATATATAAGCAAAATTATACTCCTGAGTGAAGAACTGCAATCTTTTCTTCCCCATCACACCCCTTCCCATCGTTCTCGATCTTAGATCATCTCATCAACTATTCACGCATCCTTCATCATGCCCACCATGAATCCAGCTATGAATCCTGGATCCATCATCGACGCAATCCGCAGTGATATCGAGCCCATCACTGACATCTACTGGCCAACCTTCAAAAAGGCAGTCGAGGATGATCCCCAACAGCTTCGCCCTATCGATTTGACCTGCGCCATCTGCACAGAGCAGATGTCAACGCAAGGAGCCGCACGTGGTTCCATCCATTGGATCCCGAAACCAGGCCGCAGAATCTCTCATGATGCCCAGATTCTTCCCTGTGGCCATATGGTCGGAGCCTGCTGTCTCATGAACTGGCTTGCCAGTCAGTCCGAGCGATTTCGAGGTAGAGAGTTCTACTCGTGTCCTGTCTGCAGCACTGCGATCATATATCATCCTGAGTGCGGGCATGTATGCCATGGTCAGCGAATCCCAGGTTTGATCGCCAACTATTCTAGAATCCCTCTTGTTCTGAGTGAGGGTGGTTTTATCCACGCACGATGCGCAGGATGTGAAATCCAGCATACCTTTTCCGAGCTGACCAAGTATACCAGTATCTACAAGTGGGAAGATGAAGTCGAGTCTAGCCATCAGTATATCACTCTTGGCTTTTTGGACCAACGTCCCGGCGGGTTCTTGTACATGGATGGTTCTAGAGACCGCAAGCGACCTCTTTGCGAACGCGTCCGAAGACTCGAGACTCCAGAGGTGTTGAAGACTATCTGGGAAGCCTATAGAAAGGTTTGGGCGCTGAAGTTCAAGACTTTCTGGATTTCGCATGATCTCTCCAGTGTAGGTCTGGTTCTTTACTTGATGAAGACATTGAAGCCACTTCCCAACACGCCCAAGGCACAGGGCATCTTTCGTCGGATCTTCTCTCGAGGATCTTCTACCTGATAGGTTAGCAGTTTAACGAGTATATGAAGAGTTATGATTTTTTTGGTGTTGAAAGAGTGGACTGTGAGTTGAGCAGTTAGAGCCTCTTTGTTTTTATGACTGGTGTTTTGTATTTGCATTTTTGTGGTATTGGGATTGATTAACGATACAGGCTGGTCCTGAACTTGGGCAGATCTTAGAAAATAAAACTGGATGTTAGACCAGACCTTGATGATGGTTTCAAGTATGAATCGTGATGATTATTATGAACTTCAACACTTTGAGTAGAATGAGTGAGTATAGAAATGCTGAACTTATTTAGAGACATACGACAGTGCTTGAGATGAATGTCTCCATCTCATCGTTGTGCTTACTTCATTTGAAGGCAAGGACAACGCAGGATGAGTCAATTTGGACCAACTACAACGTATTTAGAAAACTTTGATGTATTTCTGTGACTTTTTTCTGCCCTTAAGTCACTGAATATGATATTGTTCTGATTTGGCTTATCGAGATAGACATGGCGCTTCAGTGAAGTACCTGCAATCACGAACATATTTTAGCAAGCAATCACTTACATCATTCGCCTCTTACCTCGTCTGCCCTTTCTTTTATCACTTGAATTTCCGTCTTTTAAGTTGTATTCTATTTATTATATGTATTCATGGCTGACAACATCCGATGCCGAAAGTGCCAGCAACGCTGCCAGCTCAAGTTACACTTGCCAGTGGCAGCCCGTGATTCATCACCAAACTAAGTTATTCATCCTTTGTTTACTTTGTCCTTTCCCTCCCGCACGTGCATAAATCGTCTTGTAGACTTCGTCATCTCTCTTTTCTCCTCTCATCGCCAACCTCATACTTCCCACTCTTTGATCCTCCGCCCGCGTAACCATGCATGAACCTACAATCCAAATCATCACTCGCCCACCAGAGACATCTGGTGCTGAGCCCAAACCTGAACCACAAGTCATCTGGCGCGATAACAACGGAAAGATTTACTTTCGCCACAACCTAAAGCTTCCTATGTTGCGATACCCCAATAGCAAGGCGGTAGAGAAGCCCGATGACGCCCCAGACAAATGCAAAAGTTGCACTCGCGAGTGTCTCGTGGCTATCCGTAAGTATGTCCTCCCTCGTCGCTTTTCTAGCCCAACTAACTCGCACAGGAAATGACAAGATTGAGAAGGAGATCCGGGAACTTGAACTTGAGAATGACAAGGACGGTGAAGTACCTGAAGCCAAGAAGCCTAAGACCAATATCGATATCGAAATGGCCAAACTAGCCAACAAAAAGGCCAAGAAAACCAATAAGAAGAAGAAAACAAAAGAGTCCAAAGAAGATTTCTTAAAGGAAAAGGCCGAACTCACAAAAGAGAAAGTCGGACTGTCACAGGAGAGGGCTGCCCTGGTGAAAGCGCTGAAGGTCAAGAAAGCAGAAAAGATCAGAGTCGAAACGCCAGCCAACATAACAGAAAAGACCATCACAGATATGAAGAAACTCTCCGAGTTCATCAGCGTCAGAATTAAACGGTACAATAAACACGACGCGCCCTTGTCTGAGAAGATGACAGAGGAGGACCTCAAGTATACCATCGAGAAGCTGTACAAGCATCTCCCAAACTCATTCGTCGACTGGGAATATGAAGAGGACGTAGATGTGTGTCGTGTTCTAGACTTGCCTTGCTACGGGAAGAGCTTTGGTAAGGATATTGAGGATCATCTGTTTGGAAAGGAGCATTTGGTGAGTATTTTGCCCAACCCCTGGATATACTCTCTCTAACGCTGTCAGGCCTTTGATCGATCGATGAAGGGGAGGGTTCCGCTTTGTGTCCAGCACAACAGATTGAAGCGTGAGATCGAGAACGGTCTTTCGTACCAGGAAGGCCTGTTGGCGGAACTTTCTGTTGATCCTTATAGTTATTAGATTAGAACCAGATGACAGAGCCATTGAACGGTTGAGCTTAGTTGAGACACAATATTTCAATAGCTCAAAAGAGTCTATTTCTGTCCGCATTACCAAATCTCGCAAGTGACCGCAGATGGCAGTCGTGTAGATCCCGTGTAGTGTTACAGTACAAATGTGCGCCCCTAAATAACCCAGGAAACAAAAGAAACAATGTGCGGTAGGTACCAATGATCCATATATCGCCGGCCCAATTCTTCCAGCGCGTGATTCTTTAATCGGCACGCGATCCGCTGCTGTGACGGGCACGCTTTCGTCCGCTGCTTGTGGCAGGGTGCATCTTGTCGTTGCGCTCCCTCTTGAGCTTGTGGTCCAAGACGCGGGCTGAACAACGTTAGCACACATATCTCCAATCTTCGAGTCGGCGAACATACTAAGAACATCGTATCCGAATTGGGGGTGCTCCAAACACAGGGCCTTGAACTCCTCTTCCGCCTCGGCCCGAAGGGTGTGTGAGCGCGTGGCCCAGAAGCTTGCGACGGGGGCGCGGATGGTGGTGTCGTCGTTGCTGGTGTAGGCGTAGACGTAACGAGCGTATGCGATCTCGCCCTTAGCGGTAGAGTTGACGCAGTGGATCTTGGAGCTCGAGAGGGTCTTGAGACCAGCGACGCCAAACTTGTCGGCGAGGGTGTAGATACGGGCGTGCTTGAGGAGTTGGTCGCCGCTGTTGTCGACCGAGGGAACTGAGGGGTCCGACTCGAGGACTCGCTGGCCGGGAAGCTTCTTGGGGAAGTATTCGCCTGTGTAGAGATATTCGAGGAAGCTGCCGACGGTATCGATGTCGTAGTCGGGGAGCTCAATCTGACGAGGCTGTGGAGAAGTCAGGAGGGGTCCACGGCCAGATATCGCTGGTGCAAAGGTGCTGAAGTACTAACGATGCCGTCCTCAACGAAGCGATCGCAAATGTCCTTGAAGTATGGGCTCTGTGTCAAAAGTCCCTGATGCGCTGAGAGGATAGATTGGTCGCCAGATCCAATGAGCAGGGTGACAATCGGGCTCATGAGGTAATTGGCAAAGGTAACTCTAGGCTCTGCGATCTCAGCGTCGGCGAAAGGAAGCTCAGCGTTGTCGGCATTCTCATTCTCCTCGCCCTCTTGGGTAGCCTCTAGCGCAGTATCCTGTGTGTTCTGGGTCTCAGACATCACAACATCGCCGGTGGGCTCGACCGAGTCCTCGTGCTGATCGGTAGGCATGATTTCGAATGAATTAGGAGTCGAGTTAGAAAGGAGCCATTAGTTCAATTGCTTGAAACGAGCGGAATTGGTGCCGAAATCAGTGAGTTAAAGTTGGTTCAAATGACGGTTCCTGAGCGCGTGTGGATTCGCGTAAACGAGAGATCCAGTCTTGGTGGGTAGCTTCGGCCGGTCCAATGACACTAATCCGAATGCGGAAGCGAGCTTGGCTGAGATTCATGCCTCGTGCGCAAGGCACCACTGCATGGTCAGTGCATGATCATCCGAGCTACCCTATACCGACCGTTCAGGAACTGCCGACTTGCCGCTATCGGTGCCCCGCCCCCACTAACATCTGAGTCGTCTTGATTTGGCAATCGATAAAAAGTGACTCCGAAGCAACCTTTCCACCAACTAGCACTTCCATTGTTCTCCTTGTTTGTCCTCAAGCCACCAATCTGTCTTGATACTCGGGTATAAACACTATAAGGATGTGTGCAGCACACGTAAGAACACCTCCCCATCACAATCGCCATCAATCAGCTTCACCGAGACTTCCGCAATGGACCATACTAATATTGTACACCAGCTCGATATACGGCCAACTGCCGATGAAGCTCGAGCTGCCTTCAACCAAGAATGGACTCCTACAACTCAACCCACGCTTCTCCCCGTTTGCGCCTCTGCTCCCGCTGATCTATTGACACCTTCAGCTATATATCTTAAGCTGTCATCGGGGTAAAGACTACAGTGCTTCCACCACCGAATCGTCCTCTGACTCACCACTTACAGGGCAACTGCCGAATACTCATTTCTCCTCGAGAGTGCGACTGGGAGCACAGAGACGGTTGGAAGATATAGTTTTATTGGCGCCAGTAAGCTTCTTTGAGACTCTTGTGCTGGACATTCTCTAAGTCTCTCTTCTAGACCCGCGAAAAGTACTAGCTACTGGCGACGGCTACGAACATAATGGCGACCCTCTCAAGACCCTCGCGGCCGAGCTTTCCAAGGATCGAGTTCTCGACATTCCTTCATTGGCGCTTCCGAAGCTGTCTGGTGGTGCTGTTGGATACGTCTCATATGATTGTATCAAGTACTTCGAGCCCAAGACCGAGCGACCACTCAAAGACAACCTCCAAATTCCCGAGGCTTTGTTCATGCTATTCGACACCATTGTCGCCTTGGACCATTTCCGTTCGACATTGACAATTGTCACACATATGAAGTTGCCCAAGAGCCCCTCTGACGATCTTCAACCTGCCTACGACGAGGCCTGCGAGACCCTCCGAAAGACACTCGACATCATCTACCAGCCCGAGACTCCCTTGCCTGCTCAAACTCTTGGTACGCAGTCAGAATCAGAGCAGCAATATTCTTCAAACGTGGGCCGTAAGGGCTACGAGACATTCGTGAAGGAGCTCAAGAAATACATCGTCAAGGGAGACATCATTCAAGCCGTGCCTTCACAACGGTTCCGCCGGAGCACCAAGCTTCACCCCTTTAACATTTACAGAACTCTACGAACACTCAACCCCTCGCCTTATGTGTTCTTCCTCTCATGCGCCGACTTTCACATCGTTGGTGCTTCGCCGGAGTGTCTGATGAAGACTGACGGATATGCCCCATTACCCTCTGACTCACGATTTGGCTACTCACCTGCCGAAGCTCGATCAAGGCCCCGTATCGTCAACCACGCAATTGCCGGTACAATCCACCGTGGAAAGAATGCCGCTGAGGATGACAGACTTGCTGCCGAGCTTTTGGCTTCCAAGAAGGACAGAGCTGAGCACGTCATGTTGGTGGATCTCGCTCGAAACGACGTGAACAGAGTCTGCCACCCCACGACCGTCAAGGTTGACCGGCTCATGAGAATTGACCGCTTCTCCCATGTTCAGCACATCACCTCCGAGGTTTCGGGAGTTCTACGTCCTGAGTGCACACGCTGGGATGCTCTGCGTTCCATTTTCCCCGCGGGAACAGTCTCTGGAGCACCCAAGATCCGAGCTATGGAGCTCATCTACGACCTGGAGCAGGAGAAGCGGGGCATCTACGCTGGAGCTGCAGGATGGTTTGGATACGACATTGTGCGCGTGGACGAGGGCAGTGAGCCTGAGGACAAGGTTTTCGTCGACGAAGGACCCATGGACACATGCATTGCCATCCGGACCATGCTCGTCAAGGATGGCGTGGCATATATGCAGGCCGGTGGTGGTATCGTCTACGATAGTGACCCTACAGATGAGTGGATGGAGACGATGAACAAATTGTCCGCCAACCTCCGCTGTGTGGAGCTGTCGGAAAAGTACTTTGGAGATGGGGTGAGCACTAAGACCGTGGAGGAGATTATTGCGATTGAGAGAAGAAAGGGAGAGGAGGAGGTGAAGGAGGCTGAAAAGTAGGTCATCTGCATAGAAACATTTCTGATCAAGGATAGAATCAATTGATACTCATTGGCGCGCTTATTGTGTCCGAAGTCGTTTATTTTCTCTTCGTTGCCATACGATGCCAGGGTAGTGTTCCCATCACAGAGGTTGTTCAAACGGTCAGGACTTCACTGTTCAGGCCGAATCATGAGTGAAAGCAAAACAATGCCATGAAAGTCATGGTTCAACCTAAACTCACAACATGGGCTGTGGACATTGAATGTGCTTGACTTCAGTGACTGCATCAAATGTGACTATATAATGAAATGATGCCTACTCTGTAGCAAATTCATCTCCTCCTCACCATCACTCATCACCCTTTGCACCCAGGTAAGTCTTAACACCAAAAGCAGGTCACAAACAAAAAAAAAGGTAAGTCTACGCAACACGAACTACATCTCGTCTCGCTTCACCAGTCAGTCATCTCGCTGGTAAGTATCCCTTTTCAACATGTCTTCTTCCAAATCTCTCCCTGAAGCCTTCTGGCCAACTATCAAAAAGGCTATAGACAAGGGCAGCAACACCAATTCCGACAATCAGGCCATCACTCCTCAATGTCCCATCTGTATGGATCCCCTCCCAGTGAGATCTTTCCCTGCCGAAGGTGAGTTGGACGCTGAGGTCTTGCTCTGTGGCCATGTCCTTTGTAAGCCATGCCGTAGACAACACCAACACAGCGACGCCAGACGACGGTGTCCTGTATGCCGCACTAACCTCTACTGCAGCCGATGCGAAGCAAAGGCTATCCCTGTCACTATTCCCAAGAACGGTGAAGGATTCAGTCTTCCTCCTACGACTCTTCGAGAAGGCGATCAGAAGGACTTGTGTCCTGATTGTGTAGCTACGGTTGAGTTTCACAAAGGAGTAGAGGAAGGTGAGTGGCCTCATCACTTAGATGACACGGAGCCCGGGCTTGTTAGCCTTTTCTACCATGTTGTTGATGATATTGAGAAGCGGGGTGATGTTGCTACAGAGGAGACAGTCCAGAACGCGATTTCCGACACCATCCTGCAGGAGTTTGGGAATATGATGACGAGTCGTCGCATTGAAACGCTTGGTCGTGGGAATGAATTGCGACAGACAAACCCATGGTATGCTGAGAATAATGAACGTCAGGAAGATCGTCGTATTGGAGAAATTCAAGGCCATTTCGATTCCAGCTCAGACTCAGACTCGGGCTCGGACTCGGGCTCAAACGACGATACTGAGGCTTTTCAACGTTTTAGGGACGACAATAATGAGGCTTTGCAAGGTCTTAGTTTTGTCGCTATCCAGAGAGGTACTGGAACTGCTACAACGCAGACTGGCAATCCCAACTCTGGCTTGCAAGTGCAGGGAGTGGTTCCATTTGTACGAGCTGGCCTACGCCGGGTTTTGCACCCGATTCTGAATCGTGGTGATCCTGCGCAGCCTGGCAATGCCAATCGGTCGTCTGATGTGCAGGAAGGAATTGCACGTCCAGGTGCAGCATCACAAGCAACTACATCAGCTCAAAATAATGAGACGCGGAGGCCGGGTGAAGCATTTAGGGACTGGCATAACCTTATGGGTCTGGAGATGGGTACTCCTATTCCGGGGGTAATGCTTCCTCAGTTTTATGACTATATGACGGATAGAGGGATGCTGTCCAGTGCGACGGCAGCCGGTATCTCACAGACCTTGAGGTCCCAGGGTCTTGTTGGTGATCCCGCGCAGCTTGGCATTGCCAATCGGCCGCCTGATGTCCAAGACGGTATTGCAGGTCCAAGTGCAGTAACACAGATGTCTGAAGCAGCTCGACGTTTTCATGACAGAATAGACTGGGGACGGCTAGATGAGGAGTCAGAAAACGATATGGCTTGGGTTGGATCTTCACAACGGGAGGACAACATTGTTACGACGATAGTTGAAGTACCGTCAACAGCTGCAGTGTTGGATCCCGGATCATCTGGATTGTTTGGACCGGGATCCGTCAGTGTACGTCCCGTTGCCCAACCAAATAGGCGAGCAGAAAGAGGAGCAAGATTGGCTCGAGGAGACATGCAGGCACCGGCGAGAGCTGTCGGGTCTATGGCACCTCAGTCTAGTTTTGCACGCCCCAGTGCAGCATCACAGACAACTACATCGACTCAAGATGAGACGGAGGTGTCATCATTTATTGACGCACTTAGGGACTGGCAACACCATATAAGTAATGCTGATCCGGCGACATTGGTCCCTCGGGTTCAGGCCTATACGACTTGGCTTGAGGACTATTTGGCAGCTAGACGTGCCTCACAGAACTTGAGCTCCATGGATCTGGACGATAGCGACGAGGACATGTCGTCGACTGATCAGCCTGTCTCCGAGCGCTGAGGATCCTCCATATCCACTGTGGAAAGACGCGTGTAAGTCAAGGGCATGATGATATTGCATGCGGGCCGTGGTCGAGTAGGCGAAGACGCTCGGACCGAGATATGGATGGAACGGCACGGCACGGGAAACGGCATCAAGTACGGAGTAGTATTCGTAGACTGGAAAGTTATTCGTGAATTTGGATTTGAAATGTAATCGGTGAAACGGAGTTTTGGATCAGGATGAACCGGTAATAAATTAGATTGATACATATTGAATCATTAGTCATTGTATACGTATGCTAGCGGAGAATAAACAAAAAGGTGTAGGAAATGTTTCAAGGGGTTCGGATGTGCCGTCAGAGCCGTTTGAGTTTATTGGTATCAGTCGATCAAGAAACCCGTGACATGGAATTAGGAAACAGGAATAATTCGAGTTCCAGCTACGTCAGCTAGGCGCGTGGACTGTTGTTTGAGGCTGCAAAGTGAAAAGTATGCGGATAGTTCAGCCACGTAATTCAGGAAGCGAATACACGTATAGTTCGGATATCGGCTCCAAAAGTGATGTTAATGATTCAGCCATGACTCGATGCGAAATATATATGCCGATAGTCGAAATATAAACGAAATACAGTTACAGTGAGTGATAGTGAGGACACATTAGTGAGTGAACAGAGAACGGAAAAGTGGGCAAATAGCATCATCTCACCGCGCCGTGCCGGTATCCGATCGCGCCCAATCGACCCCGGCAAGTCGGCACGTCGACATCCACCTTTTCTAAACGCCCAGTTTTTAGTCTGATATTGGTTTGCATGGTATTTACTAGTGAGCATAAGAACAAACAGAGAGAGAGAGAGGATATGCAGAGGATAATAGAGTGAAAGAATATGTAAAACTATAGAACGTGGGATGATGATATTTTACCGTCTACAATAGAAGACCTTCCATATCTCGATATCTGTACTCAGACATCTATCTAAATTAGATGCATGTCACTCAACTCGCTTCTCGGCACCATAAATTCCTCTCCAAGGGGGGCCCATTCCCCAATCCTACCCTCCACTCAAGTCTCAACCTCATCCGCTAGTGGACAAGCCCGTTACTGTCTCGGAAGTACGGCTTCATCGTCTTGCCTATTGAGAGTTGCCTTGCCTTTGAAACCCGGCGCCTCTTTTCCTTTTTCGATGGGGCCCTGAAGGTGCCGTCTCTTCCAGACTTTGACTCTCCTTGCCTTGCCTTGCGCCTAAAAATAATACTCCCCCCCAGTCCCAGCCTTGGAGCGGCTTACATCTCCCTCCCTTCGCTCTTTTTCGGTTCCTGCTTTTAGAAGAACCACCCCCTCCCGCTTCTCTCGCGCTGTGCTCCCCCATTTACAAATTCTTGTCACTGAACTGGTCCTGGACCTGGGGGCTTGCTTGGCTCGATCTTCCATTTAAGCCAAAGAGGGCCTAGAAGCCTTCTGCCAAGAATTTCCATCCCGTCTACTTCAGGACCCTTTCACATTTACATACATCACTTACATCTGCATCATTTGAGCCTCACTCACGCCAAATCAATTCATTTTGCTTCTTTTCGACAATTGATTACCTAACACTTTCAACTCCCCAGTGTTGAATGATACCGTGATAGATGCCTTCCGCTCTGCAGGCCGACATGGACATGGATCCCACCGTTGTCGGCCTCCCTACCACAACCGCCATCACAGGCCTTCTCGACGTCGGCGCTGCTGCCATCGACATCCTCAGCGACCTCAACATCTCACCACAGCACGACACCGCCCTCCTCAACATCCTCCTCCGCGAGCTCAAGGAGTGTCGCTCCTCCGTCCACGCCTTCTACAAGACCCTCAACCTAATCGAGAACAACCAGATCCCCTTCCCTGCCCGCGCCGCCTGGATCTCTCTCGACACCCTCGTCGCCACCCTCACAGACACCGTCCTCGCCTTCACTCGCCTCTCGTCGCTATGTTGTGCGCTCGATGAGCATTCCAATAGGTCTACGCCTGAAGATGCTGCTAAGCAGTACGAGAAGAAGATCAAGGCGCTGTGTGCGAGGTTGAGATGGCATAATCTTTCGTATGCTATGATGATGACTATAGTGAACTGGTAAGTTAAGCGACACAGCACACGGACCGCTAGATGAACAAGTGCAATTTTGCTGACGAACGCAAAAAAGCCCGGGAGAAAAGGACGCAAAGAACAGTCGCGACGAGCTGGCGCATCGCGTTGCGAGACTTCTTACATTCAACGTCAACCTCTCTTCTCGATTACGACTGACTCGCCCCGGATCCTCGGCTGCCAAGACAACGGGACCGGGAGCCCAGACCCCCGATAGCCCCGATATCACCCCCGCCAATGTGGGGCACAGACCCGCCCCCTACTCCGGAACACTCTCAAAGCTCACTACCCCGAGGGCTCTATCCAAGGTTATTCTGCCCATTGATCTGAGGGAGCTTCGTGACGATTTTGAGTACTACACTGAGATGATCCCCTCGCAGACTGGAAGCTGTGAGTTCCCAACTGGTGGTGTCTTGATGGGAACGCCATATGATCTCGCTTCAGCACGATGAGACCCATCACCAATCAGTAACTGTCAATCTATCCCTAGTGGATAATCATCATATTAGATGAATACTTGCAAAGTCGGTGTTTGGGTGGGAAATAGTGCGAGGCTTTTCAGGCCATGTCTGGCTAAAGGACCGGTTGGGGGCTTAGAAGGGCATTTTACCAAACGGTTATTACGTGTAATGATGTTTTGTTTTGTTTCTTGCTTCGTTTCACTTGGAGTCGATTGAGCTAGGCATTTGCAATTTTAACGTAGAGATATCCATTCAAATTAATCAATCACCCATTACTCATTGTGCTATGCTATGTTACGCTATACTTTCTGCTCGATCCTGAAATGAAGAACTTGCTACCGTACTTAGATGTAGAGCTTGCTACCGTGGTACTTGGTGTTGTCAGAGTAACTCTGGACAGAGGTCTCGATCTCTCGCTCGGGGAATCCCTTGAACGACTTGGCGTATGTTGCAACGGAATGGGCGATGAGCTGTATTGTGTTAGTGTCACAGTTTCTGAACAAGACATTGGTTGGGTGCGACTTACCTTGGTGTTCACCTCCCACGCGGTGTAATTCACATTGGTCAGATCATCCCCGATCTGGTGGTAGTTCTTATCATACCAGACACCGGCTTCACCGCCAAACTTCTCGACCTCTTCTTCTGTCTTGACACCCTCGGCACCTGTGGCGATACCACCGGCGGGAATACCACCACGGATGAAACCATCGTAGTCACTGCGACCGTCAAAGGGAATGAAGGTGTAGTTGAGGCCCTGCTCCTCGTACCAGTCCACATACAGATTGCGCAGCTCCTCTGAACCCTTGGGGTTCGCAGCGTTGGTGGCGTTGTAGATCTGGTAGGCAAAGTTGGGACTGGCCATCATGTCGTAATCCATGAAGAGACGAATCTTGCGGTTCTCATCTTCAGTAAGAACGGAGACGTAGTGGTCAGAGCCGAGGAGACCTTCTTCCTCGGCAGCCCACCAGGCAAAGCGGACGCAGTTGTTGACGCGGTACTTGGTCAGCTGGACGGCAACCTCGAGCACAGAGATACTGCCGGATCCATCATCATTGATACCAGGTCCCTCGGCAACACTGTCGCTGTGACCGCCGAGCATAACACAGTTGTCGGGATCACCACCACGAGTCTGGGCAATGATGTTGGTGGTGGAAATGGTCTTGACCTCAGCGTCAATGTAAGCAATAGCATCGACCTTTTCACCATCCTTGAGCTTCTTGGCAACAGCCTTGCCCTCTTCACCGCCAAGGCCAAAAGTAGCAACATGGTCAGGCGAAGGGGTACCGAGAGTTCCATGAACCTCGTCCTTCTCGTAGTTATACACAACGGCAGCAACAGCACCCGCTTTACCAGCGTTGCCGGACTTTGTGCCAAAGGGGCACGTTCCACGAAGGACGAGAGCAATGTTGCCCTTGACGGCCTCGGGATAATCGGACTCGTCGCATCCTTCGTTGTCGACGAGGACAAGCGTTCCGTAGACTGGCTCCTTGTTCTTAGTCGGAGGAGTCAGACCCATGGGCGATGCCTGCTTGGGAACAGAGTCGCCAATGACGAGACGCGACTCGAAGACATTGCCCGAGACAGCGGGGAACTGCTGGTTCGAGACAGAGTAGTAGCCGCCTAGCTTAGCGAGTTCAGCGTGGATGTACGACAGCGTACCGAGATGGCCTTTGGGACAATCAGTCATTACGTTCATGATAACAGTCCGATTTCGGAGAACATACCTTCACTGCCAATGACACGAGTCGGATGTCCGTATTCCTCCTCTCCATTCTTGGCAATCTCATACAGATCCTTTGCTCTAGCCTCAAGGTTCTCAGGCTTGATGCTCTTCTGCAATTCCTTGGTATCTACCAAGGGAAGATCGTTACCGAAGAGATCCCAAGAGAGCTTGGGAACTTGGAGGTTGAGAGGGATCTGAAGAGCTGACACGCCCTGGAGGGCAGCCGTGGCGGCAACTAAGCAAAGACCCTTTGTTGTCATGTTGAAGTTTTGTTATGGTGACGGAGAGAGGAAGGGGATGGAAGGGGGAGGTTTTGGTCAAGACATGGACTGCGCAGGTGATACAAGCTTGTGACGTGATGATGCTGGGACCTGGAGCTATAGAGCCTTAGCTCACTGTAGCTTAGCTTGGTTGCCCTGCCAGGAACCCGAGGCATTGCTTATCTTTGCCCTGGCCCCCGCGATTTGTCTCAGCTGTGTCTTGGCGATGATCGGCGATAGCTACCCTGGACTCTGATGGCACATTGAATCGGATCTTGATTGAGAACAAAAACTATTGTAGACCAACTATTTATTCCCGTAGATCGACATTTACTCTTGAAGATTAGTTACTAGCCTATTTCATTTGCAGAGGTCTTCCTTTGGCATCGGCACATCGAGAATATTTCGAAGATGGACGCAGCTACCCGCCTCGTGTTTGTTTCACAACAACCAATAACGGAAGACAGGGAGTGTTGTGCAAAAGGCTCGTCACATTATGCCATCGATATTGACTCCAGTTCCTGATATTTTAGCGAGTCAGTCAAGGTGAGTTTGAAAGGCTACTGCTTGGACAATATTAGGCAGAGAATTTTACGCCTTGGCACAGCGCAGAGTGCTGAATTTCATGCTTTGGTGTTTTTCTCACAATTTGGGCTCTGTTTAATATGCGATCGAATCGTCAAGCGGTTTGAGCCCGTTGCGCTTGGCAACGGGCGATATAAACAATCGTAAAAGGAGAACGTAATAAATAAATACCTATTATTGCTAGAAAGTCTCACAAAGTCAAGTGAGTAATGGGATAAAGTTGCCAGAATCATCGTGATGTGAGAGGCGTAACAAGTCCGTCCATACTAGTCCAAACGCCCTCCTTTTAACAAGTCCAGAACCGCAGAGGGACCTCTATCCTAGGTGACAAAAAGCCTTAGGGCAAATTTAGCATAATTTAGTATAGATTTAGATAATCTTAGACGAAATATTTTTATCACCTTGATCCAATGTCAGAAGTTTTCTTGCGCTCCGGGGAACCGCCAACATACCTAGTCTACGTGTGTAACCCGAATATCCTCCTTTTGACAAGTCCAGAACCGCGAAGCATACCTACATCTGCAACCCAAAAACCACACGGCGTAGCAATAAACATAATTTTAGGTCACGCATCGCAGCCCCCAACTCTCTACTCCTTATCTCCATTGGTCTACCATGCTTACGCCCAGCCTTCATCTGGCTGGGCCATCAAGATACCGTCAGCTCACTCAGCGAGCGAGAATAGATAAAGCGCTTATATAGCCTAATAATGCGGACGCCGTACTTAAATCGAACTGAGGTCTCGAACTTCTTCCTCTCTTTCATCCCAAGTCACCAAATCAGGACGAGAACTCAGCATGCATCCTGCTTACACACTGTACATCGGCCTTGAAGCTCGTGTGACCGAATGGAAGAATGATGTGTATGCGACTGTCAGTAAACGGTTCAGTGCACCCACTGATGCACAGTATCAGGTAAGTCAAGTGGTGTTGAGATGAAGATACATTCGCTGATGCTGAGGTTGTAGATCGACGAGGAGAAACCGATGATCACGGAGAAGCAAGCTGAAGAGGGGAGATCGGAGAAGGAATTGCTGGAACAAAAATACGCCAGTCACTCATGATCAGATGTTAACATATCGATCGGAAGTGACGAGATAGAATTGTCAATTTGTTTCCTGTCTTGCTTATTATGAACCAATCCCTCACACTGAAGCTTTATAGACATCCATTTCAACTGATATCTATCTACTTTCAACCAACCACCTTTTTATTCTTCCCCAAACACAATCAAGGAACAGTAATCTTGACATGATCTACCTTCTTCGAAGCCCGTCCTCCGAATCCCCATCCAATCTGATGCGCAAGCTGGATCTCAACATCCAACTCATCAGCCCAAGCCCACACCAACCCAGGATTCTTCTGAAACATTCTTCCCGCCGCAATAAGGTCCAACTTCACACCATCATTCTTTCCAGAGATGATCTCCTCCGCAAGTGTACCAGTCTTGATACTGCCCACCGCGCTAACGAGCAGCTTGTCGCCAACGGCCTTCTTGATGTGCTTCGCGAACTTGGCCTGATAGCCTGGTCCGCCTTGGACTTTCTGCATGGGGTGGTTTCCGCCGCTGGATACATCGATCAAATCGACGCCGCGGTCGGCGAAGAGCGTAGCGAGCTTCGCGGCTTCGTCGACTGTCCAGGCCGGGCCGGTATACAAGGGGTTAGTATCCAACCAATCCGTCGCACTGATCCTCACGAAAAGAGGCATAGTCTCAGGGATAACAGCACGAACTTCCTCAACGAGCTCAAGAGCCAGACGAGTTCTGTTCTCAAAACTTCCACCATACTGATCCGTTCGCTTGTTAACACTGGGTGTAAGGAACGAACTGACGAGATAACCATGCGCAAAGTGAAGCTCGATCACGTCGAAGCCAGCGGTGACGGCGCGATTGGCGGCTTTGACGAAATCTTTCTTGACCTGGTTGATCTCCTGGATAGTCATGCTACGCGGGGTGGGCATGTTCTCGTTGAAGGGCTCATCGCTGGGGCCGACGACATCGTCGGGCCAGCCGTTGACTTCCTCAATGGCTGTGGCTCCGGCGCTGAGCCAGGGTGCTACACAGCTTGCTTTGCGGCCTGCGTGGGCGAGTTGAACAGCGATGTTTGTATTCTGGCTGTGTGCAAAGTCGACATTCTTACGAAGAGTGTCGACGTGGGCGTCGAGCCAGATACCAGCGTCCCTTTGATGATCAGCTAACGAGCTACGACAAAAATTGTGAGAATTTACTTACTCAGGTGTAATTCTACCATTAGCCTGAACGGCAGTGGCCTCAAGCATCATCAGACCCGGCTACAAAGATTAGACTTGATCATCTCACTGGTACAACGCCACTTACACCACGCTGAGCCATACCGCCATAGTGCGTAATATGCCAAGGCGTCATGAAGCCTTCATGGCAAGAATACTGGCACATAGGGCTGACCCAGATTCGATTCTGCATAGTGACATTTCGAATCCTGAGGGGCCGGAAGAGTCTAGGAACAGGTCTTCCATCGCTGGGCTGAATGGCCAGACCAGCCGGAGGATCCTGCTCGGGGGTGAAGAAGGGAACGCCCTTTGCAGCCTTGTTAACAATGGGATGCCTGCATTTCTCAATCTTTGCGGGTGCAGGAGTCTCGGGCCTCGAAACGGGAATGCCGTGGTGAGGATGGCAGATGCGGGTGGTGAGATATGCAGCCATGGTGATGAGTGTTTAGATGGAGTAGTGTTATGCTTGACGATCCTTCGAAAACCACATCTTGGGAATTGGGAACAGGAATATATATAGAGGTTCATGACGGGGCAATGACGTTTTCATTAGAAACTTTTGACGTTGATTTTCGGAAAGCTCCAGAACGACGGTATGGCCGGGTATGGAACAAATTCTTCACAGTAGCGGCACAGGCTATGAGCATTGATTCTTTCGATGTATTGAAACATTTATAATAAATAACGTTGTCCAGATGGTGGGTCAGTTATCTAAACTAGGCCTCTTGGTCTAGCAATGCCGTTAAAATCAGAGGATACAATTATAAATCCCGCTCGCCTTAAACAAAAAATCATGCTCGGTCCGAATTATGTCCAACAGTTCTCCACGTATGTTCATCATGGGTCGAAGAACCTACTGTTCACTCGACGAAGCCTTCCGCTTCTTCGATGGGCCGAGTCTCGTTCTGCTGAAGGACCCGTTCGCCCCATCAAGCCCGATGTGTTGTGTCGCTTCCGGCCCCGCTCGAGCTCTTCCGTTTCTTCTGTGTCTGTCTTGGGATTTCCAAAACTCTTGCGACACCTCACTTTTCGCTCATCATCGGGATCTAAGAATCGATGGATGGTGCGGTGATCTAGAATGCGCTCCTCTTTGTCATGCGGCCCGGCCTTGTCCGTCTTGGGCCAGATGTATCCGTAAAGCTTTGAGTGCCGTTCGCAGCGAGGGCACGAAGCTCGTGTAAAATATGCGTTCTGTTGTACAAAGTAACCGTCGCAGATGGTGCACTGGATCCAGGCCATCTCGGGTTCTGATAAGAGTAGCGGCGTAAGGAGGTAATCTCCCGGAACTCGCACTCTAGATGGAGGCGTGTCTTCCTTATAGACACGACGTTGATATTTCTTTCGTTTTGGCTGATCTTCATCAGCCACTTGACTGTCTTCGACAGTTTCAATACTGGTTGCAATAGGCTCTGTTGGTGGAGGTACCGCAGTTGCTTTCTTGAGCTTCTCCGTTTCAGGCTCACTATCAACCTCAGACTCTAGAGGAGCGTTTAAAATGGCCTGGATAGTCATACTCTCAAGGCCACTTCGACGGTTTCTCTCTCTCGTCATTTCAGCCGCTTGCTGCGGTGATCGTGAGCCTTGACTGCTCTGCGGCGAAACTGGTGCCCCCTCTGTCTGTTTACTGCCCTTGTTCGCATTTCCTTTCAACGGAGTATGTCCTAGAGGCTCTGGAGTCTCCTTCTCCGGCGAAGTGACATCTGTCTCGACAACGCCACTTGAAGTTTCACTGGCAGTGACAGATGTACTGCGCGACGAATCGTCAATAATAATTACAGTTTTCTCGGCCGAAACCTTTTGTCGCTTCGCTGGAGTCTTGGGCGGTGTTGCCAGAGTATCATGCTGTCGCTTTCGATTATTGGTTTGCTCAGCGGGCGGAGACCTGGCAGATGATGAATCGCGTGCTAGCTTTGATCCTCTTGAGGTGGCTTTTGTAATCCGTGGTCGCATATCAGGAATGACTGATGGTGTCCGTGAAGAGCCGGAGATGCTGTCATCTCTTCGTCGTCGCCTTAATGAGTAACCTTCTGACTTTTCCTGCTCAACACTAGTTTTCACTGGCACTGTGCCCTCTTCTGGTTCCCAAGCATTCTGTAAAAGATCCTCGCATGTCTTGCACAAACACTCGCAGTTGTTCTCACCGAAGTAGTTATCTCCGTAAGTGACTGTAATCTCCTCTCCCGCTTCAATTGGCCTTGTTGCGACAATCTCGATTCCTGCGTGGCTCGTCCTCATAAGTTTGGCGTTCGCATCGCAATCGTGGTTCGCAAAGCGGGCAGGTCCCATAAACAGGCTGGTGCACTTGCTTCGTGAGCTAACAACAATGCTAAAGTCCTTCTTCTGAGATGAGATCGCCTTTTCCTCCTCTGGCGTGATAATGACTTGGACACCGGATAAATATTTGATGGCCTCGTTGCGTCGGATTGGTCGTCTTGCTGTTACGGCAGCCTCGTGAGTAACAATTGTGTATCGGTTTGTCGAGCTGACCTCCCACGGACAATCCGGAAGGTAGATCTGAACATATCGCCTAAGATGCCGTCGGAAATTCTCCTTTTCATTGTCGGTCTTCAATCCATTGTGAAACCGTTTTAGTCCGTTTGTTGCCAGCAATCGTTTCTCAGCACTTTCCAAGTCCTTCTTGAGAACCACCTCCTCTTGCAAGATCTTAGCGATCTCCTCCTCCCTTACACCTCTGGAGGGATGATATGATGTGCGGTTTTTGGGGACCGTTGTCCAGTAAAAGACCTGCCTGTGTTAGAGTCGCATTGCCTCATGAGCGATGCTCAGCCGTAAACCACTCACATGATCGACCAGGGCGTCAGTGAGAATGTCATCATATGCTGACACTTGTGCCAACGTCATGCGCGGCTTTTTGGCAGCCGCTTTCTGAGATGGAGGCATTTTGCCTAATCTGATTCCACTCCAAAGCCAGTCTGCTGTGTAAAGCTGTCGTCCAAGAAATAAAAGAGCGTACGTGTCCCTCGAAACTAGCTGTAAAAGTCCAAGCGAGAAAAGAGCGGAGATGTCGATCCTTGGCTCAGTGCATGAGAGCCTTGCCAAACGATGCCACAATTGAAGTCTTTTGAATCTTGCTGAGCAATGATGAAAGCCAAAGCCAGAGTGTTTTATGCTCGATTTCAGCTAACTCAGTGCCGCAACGTCATAGGTTCCGTCTCTCTAAATAAGGAGCGTTAATCGATGGAACAAAGACAGACGAGGCTGTGACTTGGGTGAGTAAAAGATCGTGGTGCGGGTGCCTTTCAAGGAATCGGGCTTGAAGGAGGGAAGTGATGTTCAAGGTGGAATGACATGGTTGTAGCTCGCTCGGGGGGCTTGCTTTGTTCCTCTTCCCTGGATCGAGGCCGGTTTGGGGCATTGGCCAGGCGACGGGTGGGGCTGTGTAGGCCTAGGAAATCACTTTCAAACATTAAATCAGCTCAAGTTGTCAAGCCATGGTACGGATACAATCATCAAAGGGTCTTTCTTTGTTGTTTGTTGGGGAGTGAGACACAGTAGAGACGAGCATCAAAGAGTTGCTATTCTTGTGTTATCCTCTCAAAGGCCAGTTATAAATACAATCTCATGATAAGACGACACGATATCTCCAGATTTCTTTACCCCAGCCCAGCTGAGATCCAATGGGTTCCGCTAGTCGGAGCATGTGTGGCTTCAACTGTGGCTGTGAGCACGTGATACTAGTCCAAAAATTCAACGACAGGTTGGGCGATTGATGATATCCCGAGTTAGACCGTGGTGAGAGTCAAGTATCGAACCTCCGCGCGCGGAACACAGCCAAGATGATTCAATTAAAGGTACCTCAATCCTTCCCATCTTGCCAATCACTCGCTGACTGACCACGGCAGACAATGCTTAACTGCATCGACAACTCGGGCGCTGCCCTTGTCGAATGCGTCTTGGTCGTCGGCCAAAAACGACATGCCCGAATCGGTACGATACACCCCCACGAACACCGCAGTCGATCCTCTCGAAACAACGCAACAGTTGACTAACATACATCAGGTGACCGTGTTGTCGTCGTCGTGCAGGAGCAGCGTGGTAGCTCCTCCGGTGGTATGGCCGGTATCTCTGCCGCCAACAAGGTCAAGCGAGGTGATATCCGTCACGCCGTCATCGTCCGAACCCGATACCCTACACAACGTCGAGACGGCTCAGTCGTCAAGTTCGACGACAATGCTTGTGTGCTGCTGAACAAGTCTGGAGATCCCGTGGGATCACGTATCAACGGTGCTGTTGGCGCCGAGCTGAAGCGCAAGAAGTGGAGCAAGATTCTTTCAATGGCGCCTATGCAGGCATAAAG
This sequence comes from Fusarium sp. NRRL 25184, assembly GCA_013755755.1. Lineage (NCBI taxonomy): Eukaryota > Fungi > Ascomycota > Sordariomycetes > Hypocreales > Nectriaceae > Fusarium > Fusarium sp. NRRL 25184. Next base: position 74,742 of record JABSSZ010000071.1, on the reverse strand, counting down.
AACTGGCAAGGAGTTCAGGGTGATGAGTGAATGGATGGTTATTTACAAAAGACAGGATAGACCAGGGGATTGGTTTGGCTGCATACAGCCGTGTACGAGTGGAATACTGTACAATTACGAATATTACTACATTTGGCATTTGCGAGGCGTTGATACGAAAATTCAGACACCTTTCAGCTCTCAAAATTAAAAATCACTGTGGCTACATAACTTGGAACATTTAATGTCAAAGAACTTATTTTGCATGACTGAAAAATGTAGATGCCTCTTGATAATTTACCCCTCCTACGGAAGGTGATAAGAAACTTGACCCTCAATCCTAAACGACGAAAGAACTGAGGTAAGCTTGGTACATATATGTGGCCCTCCTCCAAAATCTTATTCGCTGCTCTTAGCAGTCTTATACAGGATCATTGATAGAATACAATTTGCATTTCCCTCCTTATAACCTGGCGCCGGTGGCATAACCATGCCACAACCCTCTCTAAAAACGCCGTGCGAATTCAAATGATGATGCGAGTATCCTCCACAATTTGGGCGTCGATGATTCGGTGCCCGGGTATCGATACAAGGTTTCGCTTAAGTGAAAATATGACCACACTCGCAGCAGACGTAGAAGAGTTTCTACCGTGGCGTTAGTGAGCTGACCTCTGAAACGTACGTGAGAGAGTCCAACTTACCATGCCGGTTTCAGCGCTTCGCTGCTGAGACTGGAAAAACACAGCTTCGGTGTGCTGGCAACTAGGGCAGGTCTTTGTAGATCGCGGGAGCTGCAGCAAGCAAAAAAGAGATAAAGTCAGCCAGCAGTCTTTAAGCGATGACAAGCGGGTTCCATAGAAGACGCGAGACACCCAGTGCTCCAACTGCTGTTTCCAACTTATACTTTGTCATGTGAACGGTCGGCCGCCAACTGCTCGCCGCCGGATAATGATGCCAGAAGCCCCGAGCATGTGCCAGTCAGCCCAGGATAGAATAATATAGTCGTGCCAGTCGTGTCGTGTCGTCAGTTACATAATCGTCGTGATACAGGATGCTTGTTGAAAATGCTCATGATTCACATTTCATGGACGAATCACAGCACATGGAGATCTCTTCGAGGAATTCTTCGCTGGCGTCGGAGAGGAAGTCATCAGACTCGGTCCTTGTGTCATCGTAGTCCTCGTCCATCATCTCCTCGTCGTAGTCGGCGAAAGGATCCTCCCATGGCAAGGTGAACTGGCACATGCCCGTGATGGGCTGACTGACTTTCTCGTTGGAGACGACCATTTCGCAATCGGGCTGGCCACAAGAGGTGCACAAGATGACTCCGCCACAGCCGTAACAGAGAACAGGTGGAAGATGACTAACCGTTGGATCGGAGCCAACATCCTGGGTGACACCGGCGGTCTCACCGGCCGAGGTGTTGAGGACGTTGCGGAAGACGCAGGTAGACTTGGCGTCCTCGGTGTACTGGCAAGTTCGGCAGGTAAACTGAAGCTTGTGAGCATCTACGTCTTCCTTGGGATAAAGCATATTTGAGCATTCAGAACAGAATCGGAAGGTGATCTGCTCGAGCTTCTTTTCGCCTTCGGCGCCCTCGTAAGAGGTGGTGGATTGGGGGGTAGCCATTTGGTCGGTCGGGTGTTGGTGGTTGTATGGGTGGTTCAATTTGAAGAGAATGCTTGGTTGCTTATGAAGATGCAAGAAGCAAAAACAAATCTGAAAGCTGAAATATCGAATAGATATTTCAAGCTGTGAATGAGAGATGGCTATTGTCGCTCTAGAATAGAGGTCGTGCTGTTGTTGAAGGAGAAAGAATGGGAGAAGTGATGGATGAAAGGCGACAGGGCTGGAAATAGTGCAAGTGGGAGCGGAGGGGCTTCTTTCTGGCTTCCGTTGTCTTCCTGTCCCACTTTTCTGTGCAAGTCCTTGAATTTGGTTGCTTGTGTTGGGTTTTTTTGGGGTTTGGTGCCGTGAGCTTGGGCTTGGGCTGTGTTGGGTTTATAACAGACAGTTGGCAGCCAGCCACAAATTCAGAGGCTTTACAGCTGAGAAATTGGTGATTATGCAGGCTTGTAATCGACGGGCGCTGTTCAAAGTCCGTAGATTCGTGAACACAGATGATAGTGAAATTACAGAGGAAGAGAAGAGAAGCACAAGGCTTCAGTGTTGGGGTCGGTCGAGTTTTGTACGGAATGCATAAGCAGCAAGTGACATGAACAAACCAAGGCACAGCATAAACAAATGGGTGATTCAGCGCGTTATCCTTCAGTGGCCTCGTGTGGACTGTCACACGTGGGCCGTCTACAAACGAGACGAAAGTTATGTCCCTCTGCCGCGCCTTGTTATTGCTGACTCGTTATCTCTATTTCACGGTCTTATGCTGCGAGTGGCAAGGCAAAACACTGGGGACAATTCATTCGTTGACAGGGGTTATTTATTTGCGGTGACTCACGTCTTCATCTTCAACTCTATATGAGGCGGTGATGCCTTAGACGGGAGTCATCTAATCATGAGGCAGCCAGAAATTCTTGATACCTACGTGTGCATAAAACATCGCTGTGAACCCTTTGAAAAGAGCTCTTATTGGATGATGCAACAGCTACGGAGGTTTGTCTGGCAGAACGAGGCTTCTCCTATGTTCACATCATCACTGGTGCGTTAATCAGGCACAATGTAACCTCCGTCACATCGAAGAGTAAACTAGAGTGACGTGCATGTTCGAAATATGCGTGAAAAAGACATCTCTCGAATTAGGAACTCGAAACAAGACGCAGGAACATGGTTCTCTGCCACTTCAAACAGCATTGACTGGGTAAGGCGTTGACAAGTGATCAATAAGTGGCACATGGAGGGCTACGTGAGGCCCACGAGACCACCACGATCGTACCAAAGCGGAACTTGAGACACGATCAACACGAAAAAGGCCGCAGACATGTACACGTGTAGAAGGTACGTAGACCATGGAATTCGTAATTGGCCGAGAGAGAGTATGCTGGTGAATAGGTAGGCAGGGGGTTGTTCCTAGGCCTAGAGTAAATTGTCCGATCTGACGCTTGGAAGGTCGGCGATTTAGCGATTCGTGTGAACCTCAGGACGGAGTGGATCATGAAACAGAAGATTCGCTATTGCCTTGCGTGAACTATTCGCAATCTGATTGCGTTGGCCAACTCACTCAGGTCGCCAACGTCTTTACAGTCAGCAAACAAACCACACGTACAAACCCATGAATTGTAGTACACCTCTGCCTTCAACTTTAGTCATACCATTTGGTCTGAAGGCAACCACCAATTTGCATAGATAAAGAATATTGGAAGTGGTTTGAGATCCTTGGAGTAACTTAGCTATTACTTATAGAGTTGGCGACCAAGTCAAACATGTTCGAAGGATGATTCCACAAAGTGATCGAAGGCTCACCAGTGGAATTTCAATTACACATCGTCTTCATGTCTGAGGTGTCAACGAGACGTGGATTGAAGGCTCCCGAGGGTAATCACTTGTTCAGAATGTCAATGCTTCCTTTATATCTCTTCTGCCTGCATTATAGGAAAGCTTTGCGTCTCTGTTGGAGTGGCAGCATAGTGAGTGACATGTCCCACGATCTGCTCTGTTCCCGAGTCTCTTAGCTTATTATACGATGAGATTGGATTCATACTTCTAATCAGAGGCTCGGAATCAATTATTCGTTTTTTTAAACTTGGTCTCTCATAGTAGTGTATACTCTCTATCATTCGTATACTGAAGTTATATACGAAGTACCTATGGTCGGAAATGGGGCACTTGGGGCTTCCCTGGGGCGCAAGAAGACTTCTGATATTGAACTAAGGTGCTGAAAATACTTAGTTTTAGATCCTCTAAACCTGTTCTAAATTATACTAAAATATGCTAAGTTTACCTAAGGCTTTTTGTCACTTATGATAGAGGTCCTAAGTTTTATTGCATCTATCCTCTTGTAGCTTATGGCGAGCAGTGTTTTAGTCCGGTCTTAATGACAGTCTTCGCAACGCCTACTTCCCTTCTTTAATACCTCAATACATCAAACTCCTAGTTCTAAAACCAATAAAGAACTCAAAAAATTTATTTGCCTACGATTTTCGCCAGTAATTTTGCCAAGTCTTCCATTGTAGTTTTCGCGTGAAGACGATTCAAGACACTCAGCTAGCCACTTAACCTGTAGTCTAGACTTTCGATTTATGGGCTGGCATCTCCGTGTTATTCTATTTCACATTCAACTATCCGAACCGGGTCCAGGGCCAGTGACAACTGACAGATCTGCAGGTTGTTCCGAATGGATGGAAGCGCACCTCCGCATTTTTCCTTTGGTGCTGGTAACTAGTGTGTGGGAGGGAGGCGGAGAAGCTGGTATAGTTGAAAGGTTCCGAAAGACGAAACCTCCGAAGTCCACCGTTGATACTGTGTCCTCTATTCTTGTCAAAACTTGCGAGGGCAGTCCGAATTGCTATTCTATCAACTGTACGCACTTTCAAAGATTATTGGCTTAGAAGGTCCCCGGAGATGTCTGTGCCTTCAGCTCGATGATGTCGAGCGTCTGGTGACAAGTAACCCCTTGATTAAGCATGCACTAAAGACTGATCCCATGATCTAAAGCCAGCAAGCATGGTTTATTACCAACCGAGCTCGATATATCCCTCGTTAGGAGAGGTAAGGGCGTATTGAGGCGCTTGTTAGAGGTTGAGTCGCTGTAACGCTTCGAGCCTTTAGGCCTATCACAACGTCGGGTCCCTCACCCACCCACTGAAAGAAGGAAGGCTAGAAAGGCCACCCCGCGTCAAACCCCGCCCCAGCAACGCCGCATGGCAACCGCGGGGGCCTGTCGCTCCTTCTGTTGTACAGTACGGCACGTCATTGCTCCAGTTGGGTCGAGTCGAGAAGCGACGAGACCCAGCTCCATCAGCTCCAGCTTACCATACCTTAACTGGTAGCCCATCCATCTCATCACTCCTCTTCGCAGCACATCTCTCAAGCTGCAACTTTTGCTTCCCTCAAAGACGACTTTTTTGACGATCGATACCCCGACGACAAGGCTGAATACAGCTCATTTTTGCTTTCGCTTATACCCACCCGCTTCATCAAAGTCAACATCAGATATAAACATGGTAAGCAGCTCAACAGCAAGCCTCGACAAACCGTCGCAGATCCTTCAAGGCCTCTCGCCTCCTCCCTTGGCTGCGTCAATCAACTCACAGACTCAATTCATCATCTAACATTCACACTGCAGGCTGACACTGGTCTTCCTCCGGGCTGGGAGGTCCGACACTCCAACTCCAAGAACCTCCCCTACTACTTCAACTCTGCCGAGAAGCTCTCACGATGGGAACCTCCCTCCGGCACCGACACCGAGAAGCTTAAGCATTACATGGCTACTAACCACAGCGCTGGCTCTCGTCCTGGTGCCGTCGCTGGTGTCCCCGAGGGCAAGATTCGCGCTGCTCATCTACTAGTCAAGCACCGCGACAGTCGACGACCCAGCAGCTGGAGAGAAGTGCGCATACCCAAGCACAATATCTGACAGGGCATTGACCGCTGACTAACACAACTGCTGCAGGCTGAGATCACGCGCACCAAGGAAGAGGCTCTTGAGATCATCCAGGACCACGAGCAAAAGATCAAGTCTGGTAGTATCACACTTGGTGAGCTCGCTCTTACCGAATCCGACTGCTCTTCTGCCCGTAAGCGAGGCGACCTTGGATACTTTGGCAAGGGAGACATGCAGAAGGAGTTTGAAGATGCTTCCTTTGGCCTCCAGCCTGGCCAGATGAGCGGAATTGTGGAGACAGCTAGTGGCCTTCACTTGATTGAGCGGTAAGTCTAATGTCTGTGGTTTGAGCTTATTCCTAACTGACTTGCCCTAGCCTGGAATAAGATTGAAAAGTATATATAATTGACAAATTTTGTAAATTGACAAAGCAGAGCGCATCGTTGACGTCCTCGCGAAATACCTCCCGATCGCCTTTGTCGATAACTGTTGGTGATATATATGTGGTTGACTTGAACGTCATATTTTCAAACTTCAGTGAGACCGGCAGTCTTTTTAATCTTTATTGTCTACATTATTCTTCCATGTCTAAGTATCTACAGTACCCAGCCACAACTGGCTTCTACCAGACTTGCTCTTTGTCTTTCTATCCGTCTTCCTAGCAAGTATATAACTCTAAACACCAGATCACGAACGCTACCACGTCTATCCTGCCGAGATTCTATGGCCGTCTCTCTTCAGCTGGCCAGACCCAACACAGCACCTTTGAAAGGTTCGACAGTTGTGAAAACCACCGTCATGACACCGGATACTGTCATAGCAAGAGCAGCGTACGGAGCTGCGCGACTTCTAGTCTCATACAGATACGACACCCCCATGGCTGCGCCGTTGATGCCAACCGTGATCCCTGCTGAGATTGTAAAGGGATCATCGCCACTTGGCAAATCCTTTTGAGCTGTTCTCAGAAGAGGTTTCAGGCTCAGGCGTGAGGCCCTGCCATCGGAGTCGGAAATGTTGACGCTTGAACAGGAGACATGGTCTTCTCGTCTGACGCCTAGTTTGTCGAGTACAAACGGGTAGCAAAGTTGACCAAGGATTCCGTTGCTTACCACGAGGGCAGCATTCACACCGAGATTTCCACCAAGTGCTTCCATGGCCGGTTTGGCAAGTGCCAAAGTTGTGCTTCGTGCAGCGAATGCCAGCGCCGCGGGTGCGTTTAGACCGACAAGCTTCCCTCCCAGGACCGACAAGAAGACGTTTCCAGCCGCCGCTGCCATTGCCAGGATGATAGTGAGAAAACCGGCGAGACTGAAGAGCTGCCGTTGGCATTCGTATAGCTTGAAGCCCCATATCAGAATTCCGCATTCGAGGATCGAAAGTGCGGCGTCACCGGCGCCAAACCATGGGCTTCGTCCATCCGAAAGGGGTGTTCCAGTTGCCACAGAGGTCCAAAGGACATAAAGGGGTGTCCCTCCGCTGAAATCGTGCAGTACCTTACCTATACTGCCGTAGCCATATGCGCCCGCTTTGGCTCGGGTATATGCCGTCATGAAGAGGGTCGTGAACAGGACAGGATTCATAAGCGTGACGATCGTGTTCTTGAGCTTCGGCATGTCGGTGCAATGTTGGGAGAACTTGAGGGCTCGCTGGAGTCGCAGTGTGAGCACCCAGACGAACCAGAGAACGCAACCGTCCAGTATGCGGTCATCCTTGGTGGCGGCAGCTACTGGAGCTCCAATCACGAAGATGGCGAGAGATGATGCGATCAGTGGGAAGTTGGACATCCAAAAGTGCCAGACCTGTGACACCTGAACCGGATCCTTGGAAACAACGGATGATCGTTGGCTGGCTGTTGCTGAGGTTGCTTCGTCCGGCCCGGTTCTCGGCGGGTTTGCTATCTTTTCGCGACGGCCAAACATACGCTGTTGTCCTTGGTCCAAAGTTGAGTCGGAGAGCCAGCTGGTTTCGATCCGGGGAGGAGTTCCTGTAATAGGTTGTGGGAGGCAAAAGTCGTCGGGCACTTGACCAGTCATTCGCGCCACACAGCTCATAACGAGAAGCGAGAGGGCAAAGACCATGGCCCAAGAAGCAAGGTTGGTGATTACTGAGTGACGATGAGAAAGGTATTCGAGGAGTTTTTGGATCGAAACATACCAAAGTTGCCGATGACGCAGCCGATATCGCGGCCGCTGAGAATGTCGCTCTGGTTGAGCATCACAAGAGGGATTGGAAAGCCCAAGCCAAGATGAACATTGATGAAGTCGACCTGAAAGAAGATTAGTGCTGCCGTTATTGAGAATCGTGTTCACTTACCTTGGACTTGATGTGCCTTCGATACACACCATCCACATCAGCGAAGCAGAGGTAGGCCGCAGCCATGAAGCAAAATGTCAGAACCATGCCAAAAATAGAGGAGAAGAACTCGAGATGCACAGGAGCCAACGCCCTACTCAAACCCCATATGATCACCTCACTCATGAGATAGACGACGACGACCCAGCCAAACTCCAGGACATTGCTAGCGACAGTGATGAGTCGCGTCCTCCAGAGATCTGATAGCGACATGTCTCGGGCTGCTTGAAACAGTGATTGTGGGGAGTTGATCCGTGATGGCCATGACCTCGAGAGGAGCGGATTGCGAGCTTCATTTGAGGGTCTGAGACAGCGGAGGATTTCAGAAACGTTGTTTCTAATGGTAGTAGTCATGGTGCAACTGCAACTGCAACTGCAACGTCGACGTGATGAGCACAGCCAGGTTGGTGAGGGTGAAGAAGCACAAGGTCGGCGGGTTTGGAGGCGTTACACATGAAGATCCAATACACCCCTTTCGCGACTTGCGGAAGGGTGATGTTTAAAAGGGGTTCGAGGGACTAGCGAGATGTGTTGAAAAAGGAAAAGAGGGATTGGAAACGGGTGAATGGGGGCAGAAGAGTTGACAGTGACAAGGCCAAGCCAGCCGGCGGTTTGCACTGGCAGAGCGTATTCTGCAGTCAATGGCCACATATTCACAGCTGAAGGTCTGTTTGAGACAGATTATTGTTCTATCTGTTGACGTGTGCAGCTCTTTTTTGGAAAGATGATGTAGGGACCCGACATATCTACAATCTAGATCGGCCTGTTACCGAGCATGTCTGAAGGAATTGGATCACCTCTGACCATGTCAGATTGGCTGCATATGATATCTTGTTTGCGTCGGTTTGACATTGAACGGGAAGAACGGGAATGCACCGCCTTGAAGCCAGACTGTCTCGTTTGAAGGGTGTTCTTTGATCTTGTATCATTCGTTTCCCGTTACGAGGGTTGTTTGACAAAACGTCATGATGAATAAGGCCAGAAATAGATTCAACACGATTATGTTCCCCGCGGGGAGTCGATGTACATATGAGCATTGTATATATGAGGTTGGAGTATTTGTTTTAAATGGTGACGATTTCTTGGTCACGACAGAGGGGGGGACGTATCAGATATGCAGATGACGAGCATGATGGCTTTGGGTGTTTGCTAAGCTATTTTCATTATAAGCTGATCTCTGAGACTTGCATAAAAACATCTCGTCAAACAACTCTGAAGATGGCGATGTTGTCGTGTCTTGCAAAGGTAGTGTATCAACAGGCCGTCTCCCCTGCATTAAACGACCCAAATGCATGCACAACCGTTGCGATCTGATAATATTCCTCTCTTCACCAATAATCGCCTCTTGTAAAGAGCATCAAGATGTCCATCGAAGCTCGCCACATGCAAGATGCACTGTAGATGCTGTGGCACGCTAGCCCCACCCTCACTGGTCTTCAGGTGTACATCCACTGGAAAAAAAGTGCCGCCCGAGGCTCAGGGGTTGTTTGACCGCCCGGGATCTTTGGGCCGACATTTAACGTCTGGGGCGTTTGTTTTGTTTGAATATCAGGTTATCTTGAGCATCACCACGACGGCACGACACAGCATTGACGTTTGCTTGGGTCAATTCTGAAAGGCAATTGCTCGTATTTTTGAGAGGTGTTCTATTATTAGTTGGGAATTATTTGTTTGGGTAGACGAATTCACTTGAGGCTCAGTACACCCACGGTCTGACTGAGCACCTATCTTCCACAACACAACACCAATCTCTCTATTCATCGTACTCAGAAACATCTTCATCTCTCTCTAGGGACGACTTGTGTCATCATCAACACCGCTACTCAATCAAACCCTGGAAAACAAAACAAAACGTTAGCTGTACCACCCCATCACGGACGGTTACTTCAAAAACGCCACCTCGCTATTCCACAGGTCCAAAATGGATCTCAGCCCCAAGCACCGCGCAGAAGCCCTGCTTCTCAAGGCAGCCCGCGCGTACGGCATCCCCGCCTCCAAGGAAGACGTGCAACACGCCCTATCAGACGCTTCATTTGTTGACTGGGCGAATCTGCATCTCGCAAGCGATCACCTCCTCACGGGTGATGAGCTGGCACTGTGAGTCGTTACCTTTTGTGTATCTATAAATGTTTATGCTGATGAGGCGGGGGTTTTATAGGTATACTGCGCTTGATAAGAGCGGGCAGGTTGACAGATTGGCGGATCTGCATGATTTGGGAGAGGTACAGGCGGTGAATGAGGATGATGTTCGTGCGGCGATTGAAGAGCTGAATAGGTCGACGGCTACGATATTGAAGCAGACTGAGACGTTGAAGCAGCAGCGTGATGCGCTGGCGAGATTGGTTAAGAAGCGTGATGAGGCGGAGACTCAGAGGAGGGATCTTGAAGAAGCGCGTCTTAACAAGACGAAACATGCCCTGAAGAAATTGGTGTTTGAGGTAACACAGACTAGTCCAAGGCCGTTTGAGATGGAGTTGCTAATGTGGTGTAGGTTGATGGTGAGGCACAGAGTTTGGAGTATCGTGTTGCAGATCTGGAGCAGATTGCCAAAGACTCGCGATCGAATCTTAAGAAGACGGTCGATACAGTGTTTCAGTCTGATGATAGGTTACTGTCGAGCTTGCAGAAACTTGGGTGGGAACTTGACCAGCAGGATCCGGAGGAGGAGAAGACGATTGAGAAGTTGAGGGAGACTTGTATGAGGTAAGTCCTACACTCATCATGGTATTGGTCTGTGCTAATTTGGGTAGGTTGATCAAGACGACTGTTGAGACGCTGAGGACGAGATTGGATAGAATTTACCTCGAGGCTATCATTGCAGCGGAGCGCTCGGGAGATGTCAAGGCTGCTACTCAAGAAGACGTTAAGGCTCTCGAGGAAGAGCTCGAGTCGTTGTACTCGGAGATCTTGCCTGTTGCACAAATGTCTGCTGAGCAGCAGCACCTGGAACCAGCGCTAAAGTCTACGAATGCTCAGAGTGGACAGAGCATTCATCGTTCAGCTGTAGCAGTTTCTTACGTACGTGGATTCTAACATCATATTCTTCGTGTCGCTAATACTCTCTAGGTCAACGAGTGTCTCGACTATCTCGTAGAAAGAATAACACTCCTCACAGCCCGTGTGGAAACTCTCAAATCCCACAACGCAGCAGCATCCTCCATCATCGCTACAGCCAAAGCAGAAGTATCTGCCTCGCTATCCCCGGAAAAGAAGAAATCTATCAGAGCTGCTATGCCAGCTTCTCCGATTCGGAACCCCTCACCAATTCGCATGCGCGCCAACACAGAAGGTGCCCGTCGCGGCAACAACAACAGACGTCGCTCATCTGGTATTCTCGACGAACCTGCAATCGAAGCCCTTCTCCGCGACTTGGCGCTTTCACTACCCGACGCAGAAGAAGCTTCCATCCAAGACCAAGTATCTGCTTTGAACAAAGCTTTTACCGAAAGATCTGGCAAAACTACAGATGTGGTGCGCAATGCACAGGATAGCTTTGAGACGAGCGTTACTTCTAGGTTGGACGATGCTAGATTGGCGATTCAGCTTTTGCGCGATAGTGTATTGGCGGAGAGTCCGTTTGGCGAGATCAAAATGGTTGATCCGGAGTTTGAGGCGTCGATTGATGTGTTGCGTCAAGAGGTGGATAAGGTTAAGGAGAAGTTGGATGGTGTCGTGGCCAAGAAGGCGTTGGCGAAGAGTGTGAAGAAGGATGAGTTTGTGCAGAGATGGGCATCATAGACCAAATAAGGCAATTCTGGTGAGATGCATAGTTGATACATATTCAATCATCTAATATTCTTTAAACATGCAGCCATGCATGGTCGATAAACATAGGCTGCGAGAATATACTATCAAGAGAATACTGTTCCAACCCGTCGTAAATATCAGCAGCCATCGAATCACCCAGCAAAGTCTGTCGTTGATCCGTTCGTCTTTCACCAACAGGGTGAACAAAAGTCGTCTGCACACTGACAGTCGTCTTTGAAGCATCAGATTGACCGCCCTGCGTCCCATCAGTCGTGGGCTGCGGTGCCACAGCGTCCATGATATCCGAGTCGATGAGTTGCCAGATCTTGGAAGGCTGAAAACTAATCATGTTGTTATCCTGGGCTTGACTCGACATTGTTTGTAGTTGATGTAAAAGTTCTCGCTGTTAGGGTTAGCCCAAACTCCTGAGCTGGGTGTATTCTGACGAACCTTGTGTATGCTCCTCGGTGAAGGATCAGGCATCGACTCTAGAAACTCGATGCATTTTCTGTAATTCTCCTTTGAGGTCTGTGAGACTTTGGCATCCCTCGCATACTGGAACAGCCACGGTATTGTCGCTGTCGCAGCGACTAGATCGCCTATTAATGGATCATATACCATTAACCCACGATCTATACATGTTTGGACTAAGCGCGTTACCCAAGCTGAGTGAAACATGGCCTGGTCAACGGTTTGTTGAAGGAATAATCTCGGTTGAGACGGTCGATTCGCTCTTCGGAGCGTGACGAGGTGGATGAATGGGTGGTTTAATAATGCCTGTGTGGCGTGGGCTGTGATTTGGAAGAGAAGCCATGGCGCCCAGTACTCTCGATGTCTTTCAAACTCCTCTGATGTTCGTTCCGAAAAGCCCACGTTACGAACGAAGTGAATATGACCGAGTCTAGACTCAAGATCATACAGTGTATTCGTCAGTTGGTAAAAGTTAGAATTCGTATCAGCAGGGTTATCAGCCTTTCCGATATGCAGCGCATGAAGATACGAAATAACATCGCCGCAGAACGACACAGCGCGCACAGCATGTGATGTAATTCCAGGATCTGTCCTCAAGTCGTCGCGAATACTTTCTAGATCTGGCCCGTATTCTTCATCGCCTATGTATGCTGGTGGTGAGGGCTCTCTTGCGCTACGGGGGTATTCAGGTTTGGTGTGTGTTTGGGAGAGGAGGGTGAAGCGAGGTGCGAAGCCTTTTTCGAGTATGAAAACGCTCCAGTAACATCTGAGACTGGCGTCGCCTTGCGGATTGTGAGGGGATTCAGAGTAGCCTGCTCCGCGGACGAGTTCGAGTCTACTGGCTGCTCCAATTGTCATTAAAGCCAATGCTGGTCTTCCTTCTGCATTCGAGTTAGTGCTATCCTCAAAAACGGATTTGAGATAGGTACCGAGAATGTCACCCAGAGCGAGAAGACATAGAGCCTGTGAGATTTCCAGTTGGGCTGTTCCTCGCATGGCGAGTTCGAGTACCATATCACGCGCTGATCTCGCATGAGAGTGTATCAAGTCAGCTTCTTTTGCACTGCTCGAATCATAAGGGAGATTTGAAAGCGCAAGTGCCAAGAAGATCCACTGAAGAAACATGGGAAATCTCTCGATCCGATCTCTGAGCCCTTCTGGATCGAAGAGAGGTAGTGGCTGGAAGTATAACCGTCTTCGGTATTCTTCTACAGCATGGTCAAGTGAATTGGGCGATGGCCTTGCTTCTGTTGCTGAAGGGAGCCTGGTCGCTGTGAGTTTATAGTCTGCGATACAGAGGGGCGTTCTACCAAGATACTGAGACTTCATCATTGATGCTCGCTCTGTTCATCCGTCTTGAAGCATTTTCGATGAAAGATCCCGATCTGTTTGTCTGTCTCGGCAAGGAATCTGGAGTCAATACTGAGCCATTGCTTGACGAGGTGGCTTGAGGATGACTTTGTCTCCGTTAGCCGTTGCAGAAACAGTGATATATCGGTCTTTCTCACTGGATAAGATCATATATCTCATCACCCCGATTCTCAACACTCGAAACACGATCCCTCGATCCCGGTTTCCTGGTCACTCATAAGACAAGTCATTCAGACAAGATCATGACTCACGCTGCAGAAGTCCTCCTTCTTCTCTTCACAGTCTCTCGATTCCTCGGTAAATATTCACAAGGCTGATTCAACCTCTCACAAAAAGAACACACAGGTCGTTCCCCAGTACATCTCGTCTTCTTCCGTCTGTTCCAGGATCAGAAAGCAACCCTTGTAAAAACATCATACGACTCACCGACAGCTCTCGCACGCACGCCGGACAGATGACTCGGAATTACCTGTCATTAAGAAGTCGATAGTGGGGCTGGTGGATAGGCATTCAGAGGAAGCATATACAATATGTAGTTGGGATGAAGAGGACAAGGTACGGAATCTCCGTGCCCACCTTTAACCTGGGGGGAAGTGCACGTGACTCAATTTGGAGAAGCTTACGGATGACTCCGAAATGTTATTCTTCGAAATATTAAAAAGATACCGAATTCCAGAGCTTTCCCCTTGGGTATCTCATGATTTAGGAAGTTGATCTAGTGATAGCGTTATTAGTGAGTCGTAGACCGGAGAATTGTCGATATAGTTTTCCGTGCCCGTTGGTGAAGAGACGGTGAAACACGATTGGTCACTGCCTCTGTACACGGAGTTTTAGACCAGTTTTCCGTCTTGGACATCGACTTATACAAGTCGCTTGTCTACTATAAGACGGGCTGATTGTTTCTTTCTTTCCATTCTTCAGATCATACTTGTTCTTATCACTAATTTCTTCTATCTCAACCTCAACATGACTTCTAGAGCGCCAGCAGCAAAGAACGAGCCCATCGTCATCGTGGGCGCCGGTGTCTTTGGCCTTTCAACTGCCCTTGAACTCAAGAAGAGAGGTTATCAACATGTTACAGTGCTCGATCGGTATCTACCACCTGTGATAGATGGCAGCAGTGTTGATATTTCACGTGTGATTCGCGTGGAATATGCTGATCCTTTCTATGGCAAGATGGCCACTGAAGCCCTCGATGGCTGGACCGGCCAATATTCACAACACTATCACCAGTCGGGCTTTGTGATGCTTACTGATGCGTCTGGAAACTCGTTCGTCGACAAGAGCAGGGAATCGAACAAGACTCTTGGTGGAACACTAGAGGAGTATGAGAATGCACATGATATTCGAAAGCAGTTCCCTGCTATTCAGTCTCAGCTTGATGGCAAGAAGGCGTACTTCAATAAGACTGGTGGATGGGCGGATGCAGAGTCTAGTATACAGCAACTAGCTACTGAGTGCTCCCTTGCTGGTGTGTCGTTCATCACAGGCGCAAGAGGAAGAGCTTTGTCTCTACGCTACAACGACAAGACAGTCACCGGCGTCAACGTCGCCGAAGGTGATACTATCCCAGCTGCACAAGTCATTATAGCCACTGGCGCGTGGTCAAACAGACTCCTCCCAATCAGTCACGCCTCATCAGGTTCCGGACAACCAGTCGGCTTCATCCGTCTCACCCCCGATGAAGCAGAGAGACTCAAAGACATGCCCGTCATCATCAATCTCAGCACAGGAGTCTTTGTCTTCCCACCTACGCCAAAGACGCATGTTCTCAAGATTGCTCGTCACGGCTATGGATGGGCTACCGAAGTTGAAGTAAAAGATCCTCTCGGACAGACTGGAATGGTATCATCTCCCAAACGAGACGCAAATAACGCTGCGACCAATTATTTACCTGCAGATGCCCTACAAGCTCTTCGTGAAGGCCTACAAGATCTTGTCCCCGAGGTCGCGGACCGGGAGTGGTTGAGAACACGGCTTTGCTGGTATTCTGATACGCCGGAGGGAGACTTTATCGTGGATCATCATCCTGTTCGTGAGGGTCTTTTCCTTGCTACGGGTGGTGCTGGACAGTGAGTTACCTCATGACATCCAACGTGACCTTGTACTGACGATAATGTAGCGCTTTCAAGTTTCTTCCTGTTCTTGGAAGGTATGTTGTTGATTGTTTTGAGAATAAGGCTCCCAAGGAGCTTAGGCATAAGTGGAGGCTACGAGCGCCAACTGGACAGGATATGGTGAAACAGGGTGATGGTAGTCGAGGCGGACCTCCTTTGAGGAAGTTGACAAGAGCTGAGCAGGCCAAGCTGTGAAAAGAATAGATGTATTGGTTTATTTAGAACGATAGACTGCCAGGAGAAAGAGGATCATACACCAAAGCCGAAGCATCATCACTACCTGTGAACCATAATCGGTGGTCTTTGCGCGACGAGCTACTTCGTTCCATACCACCACAATCGTCACGCGACATGAAGCAGTGTACCAGTCATGATCAAGGACGAGTCCATGGTCATGGGCGCATGCAACATCGTACGCGTTTCGTATACCACATGCTACATAGAGCAAGAAAATGTTTCAAGCAAGTATGCTGAAAGAGGACTAATGCTTGCTTACGAAGTACATGTCACGCCTACGTTTACGCATGGCCCCTACGATGGTGTTTTGGTGTTGTATTATATGGGATATGGAGATATGTGTGACATGTAATATCCCAAAGTTCGGTGACTGGACTCGACACCGTCACCGTCTGTGTCTGACCGCTCACCATGTTTGTGATCATCTTAGCCAAGAGGAGCACAGGTGAAAGCGTTCTTGACAGTTCCGTGATCGTACTGGTCGATCTACCAAGAGTTAGTTCATGTTACATAGGACTTTATGAGAATTGACTTACAATATCGGTGACAGCGGAGTAGGTTCCAGCAACCAAGAAGACAAGGCCCATGATGAAGATGATGGCGTTGACAACGCTCGAAAGGATGTTCTTCTTGCTGTACCATTTTCCCTCTCTCAGAAGCATGAACCACATTACTGCGGGCCAGTACAGAGTGAAGCCCGAGTTCAGCAAACTGGATGTGATGGCAATCAAGTCGCTGAAGAAGGGGATAGCCTCGGCGATGACGAAACCAATCCAGGTGAAGATGCTGATGAGAAGCAACCAAGAGATCCAGCCCTTGGGAGTGTTGATATACTTGGCGATCGAATTCTCATAGATGCGACCGTGGATATAGCGTACGGCGACAGTCGTGTTGATCGAGCCACTGATGAAGATAACCGGTAAGGCGACGCCAAAAGCAACCTTGGCAACGGTATGGCCTGCAGATAACAGAGCTGGAGACTTGACATCGACACCAACGAAGGAGTAGATGAGAGCGCCAGTGAGGGTATAGATGACAATTTCGATGCCGCCGAGTGTCCAAATAGCCTTCATATAATCGGTAGGCGTGTGCATTTCATCCATGAAGCTAAACTGCGAGATGGAGAAGCTGTATGCGAAGAAGATGTTGCAAAGCGCAATAAAGGCCTGAGCAAATGTGACATCAGGCTTGGGCCAAGCGGACCAATTGGCCGGTTCAGGTGCATCGGAAGCTCGAATACCAGTCGCGATGATGGTGACTCCAATAGCTGCGATAATGGAGGCGAAGTCGATATAGCCCAGAATAGCTACTTCTGCAAAACTAGGAGGCACAGCAAGAAGCAGCAGCAGGACAGCAGAAATGACACCCCAGACAAGACTGCAGACGTTACTCTCAGTCAAAGTCGCAAAGGCGATAGTCCCCGTCAAGCAATGCGACGCTGTGAGGAGCAACAACTGAAGCGTGACCATGACACCAAAAGCCTCAGCACCCCAGCGTCCAAACATAAGTCCTCCCGCAGCAGGATAGTGCTCAACATGCGGATACCTAACCTTGACCTGTCCAACAATGTACGACGTGTAAATCGCAATGAGGCCAATGCCGATTGAGCAGATAACGCCCGCGACCATACCCAGCGTTGCAAAAGCGCCAGGGATGGAGAGGGAGCCGAGCGCGATAGCCTGGACGATGAGAACGATGGTGAGGCGCTTCCAGCCGAGACGGCTGAACTTGGCTTTGCCGTCGAGGATCTTGCGCTTCTCGAACTCGGTTACTTCGCCGACCATTTTCTCGCTGGTGGAATCGTCATCTTGGGCGATGGGGGAGGAGAGGATGTTGTTGTCTTGAGGGCCTTGGGGTTTGTCCTTGTTTTTGCTGGCGGTGGAGGCCGCGGGGATGATGGAGGAGGTCATTGTTTTTTGGAGTGATTGTAGCTTAGTCTCCCATTGTCACACAGACTGTTTACGTGGTCAACTCGTTAGAGGTTCAGAGAGGATGAGTCTGAGGGGATGTGAAGGTGTGAGTGAAGAGGGACTCGACTGTCTTTGTAGGGCCACGGTATATGACTCCCCTTTAGCCCGACGTCGGACGGGACGTGGAGACTCCATAACGAGCATCTGGATCCATGTGAGGAGAGGCGAGAATTAAGAAAAAGTTTGTCAGTCCATGGCATGGCATGTCATACGAAAAGCCAGGACCGGGTCATTCCACGATCCATGATGGAGTACAAGTGGATCATTCTCTGGTGTTTCTAGAAAGATTAGCAGGTAAACCTTCTTTTAAGCGCTTCTAATTGGTCAAAGTAATGGGGCTCAAATAATAGCCGAATCAGCTAACGTCGATAGCTCAACAACATCACATTTTTATATAAGACTTTTCTTAATATTTTCTACCAATTTAACTCGAGTTACTCATGAAAAGATGACAATTTCACAATAACAATTAACTGCTCTCGTTATTCTTACTAAAAAGAAATACGTATTTGGCTGGGGAAGCTTGTCAAGGTCCCTGCCAGAGAGAAAAAAGCTGATCGTCTTTTGTGGATTCTGTTACTCAAAAGTCGGTCCATTTTACCTAATCAACCTGGATTCAAGCGGAGGCACCGAGTCAGAAGATTGAACCAGATGGGATGTCGCCCCCTTGAATTTAGATACAGAGAAGACGCGGAGCCGAGCCGAGGGAAAAGAAAGATGCCGGCGGATGCGGAGGAGATTGACAAGTTTAAACTCTATATGGTGAATGTTGCATCAAGTATCGTGACTTATAACTGTGGTGTTGAACGGGTACAGACGGCACTATTCATCGCAGTTCAAGAGCATTATCGTCCGAAATAGACCTTTCACTGATATCTTATTGGACATTACTTCTCAGCTCGGCAAACCGTTTACATACGCATATTACAGAGCCGCGTTCCGTAGCCGCCGTACGTAATAAGATCCCTTTTCATGTCGTATGCTTCACTTCCCCAAGTTTTCTCCAGATGATCTGCCAACTCAATCACAGTCCCCCACGTTGAGTTCTTTTGCTTGCATGACCCGCTGCGCGCAACAGCTCATCTTAAAGAGGCAGCTGTTGTAGCTAGACTCCTTCATTACGTACAGGAGATTTCCATGGATAACTGGGGTCTCATACACGTCTTACGAGGAACTCGGACTGTGATAAACATTGCCTGCTTCGAGTAAGGCCGTTTTATGGTGACAGGATAACTACACACAGGCGAACAGTGATATATGCCCTTGATTTTGTAGTCAGTGTCTCGTTATCATAAAAGAAGCCTAAACTTCGATGCCAATTCCTTTCCTCACTTTGCTGCAAGTGATGAACCTCTTTTCGTATCCTCGTAAACCTCCTGTCTTTATCTTCGATAACCATGACTCTCGATGAAGTGAACCGGGGAAGCCCTCCTAAAAGCTTCGACCTTCATCTGTAGCATGGTATCCATTTCCATTTGTGATCCTCTCCTCTTGACTCACTATCAGCTTCGGAAGTCCAAATCCCACACCAAAGAACACAAAGATGGCCCACTTCCATCGAAATGGATTAATGACAACGCAAAAGAGGAACCACCAGATAAGCTCCAAGTAAGTAAAGAAGTCGAAAGCGCCAGTTGGGCTGGTAAGCTTGAGTGTCTTGGTCATGTCGATCCAGCGCTGCATCCAGAAGGGACTTGGTCGAGAGAGTGGATCCATGAGAAACATGAGAAGAATTCGAGTGTAGATGCCAATATGCCAGTTTCCAACGGTGCCGATGGCGTTGACATATGTGCAGTTGATAGCTGAGACGGAGGGGTGAGTGGGTGGAAAGGTCTGGAGATACCAGTTTGGCGGTGGGTAGGGTTCCTCGAAGCAATCCTTGGGGAGGAAAGATAGAGAAGGCCTCTTGAAACCAGTAGCCATAACGACAATATCAGCGTCGATGACTTCCTCATGGCCAGGACCACCTTGCGGTACACCCTTGGCACGTCGATTAACTCGAATACCGCTCTCGACGAACTCATCGATATCACAGCGAACCCATTCAGCTTTACCCTCGCGCAGCTTATCCATGATATCAGAGTTAACCATAGGCGTATCCATGAACAAACCGTGGCTCTTATCAGGCGCAATGTCCTCAAGATCTCTGTAGAAGAACTTGCGCAGGAAGAACTCTGGGATAAACGACAAAACTGTCTCTTGGCCAAAGATGTTGAAGCTCAGCAGTGTATCGACGATCATGTTGCGAGGAATAATCCACTTGTCTGAGCGCGATAGAATGGTCGCTTTGGCGGCATCTTCGGTAAAGGCGAACTCAAGGGCTTCAACAGCAGAGGCACCTCCGCCAATGATGGCCATCTTTTTACCCTTCACATCTTTTCTAATAACAAGTCAGCGGGCTGAATAGTGAGTTGGGAGGCCGAGTGACATACCTAGTGAGTTCGCTAGAGTGGTAAATAGGACCTTTGAAGTTGTCCATGCCAGGGATCTTTGGCATCTTTGGTGCGCCACAAGTTCCTACCGCAGCAATGACACCGCCAAAGCGCCCGAGGGAAGGGTCATTGACAATCCATCGTCCCTGATCGTCTTGGTACACGCGGTCAATTTTCGTGTTGAAGCGTGTTCTCTCCTTGAGGCCGTAGCGCTCCCAGAGCTGTCGGACCTGGCTGAGAATTTGCTGACGGTCGGGATACCCACGATTCCACTGAACAGAAGGATGGAATCGATACATTAATGAATGAATCTGAAGCCCAGACGTCTCATTGACTCTCTGCAATTTTTTAGCGTCAAGATAAATATAGAACACCTCAGCGTAGTGAAACTTACACTCCAAATACCACCAACATTATCCTTGGACCCAGCTTCGAAAATCACAACATCAAAGCCATGGCCGATACAGTGAGCCGCACTCGTAACGCCCGTAATTCCCGCCCCAATGACCGCAATCTTGGGTCTATTACGCCCAATCCTCGCGTTTTCACTCGGTGGCTTGGGCGAGAGGAGTTTGTCCGTGAGCCATTGGAAGATCTGGAAGAGGAACAGAAAAGGATGGAAGAGGGGATTGACGAGGCCAGTATCAGAAGCCATTGTAATTGATGAATATAATTACAATTGGCAATTGAGATTGAGATTGAGATTGAGGTTGAGGGTCGTATTCTCATAAATATCTCGAGGTGTTTCTCATGTGAAAGCGAAACATGACGTCAACATTTCACATGCTAATTTACAGACCTTGAACAATGACGAGTCAATGATTTCAATTCAGGGCGGGATAGTCTAGTTAGTGATGTGATAGTGAACCCACAGACAATGGCTGAAACAAGAATAAATCACTTCATTCCAACCTCTTCCCGCTGTTTTGTTTACTTCAGACCCTGTCTATATCAGTCAATTCAATTCAATTCCTTTCTCTCATAAAGGCATCTTAGCGCAATCAATTTGAAGCTCACCCACATTATCATCCACTCTGCAAGCTACTCACGTTTCTGGAATTGATCAATTGAACGATAGCTACAAAAATGGAGCATCCAGGTAAGATGATCTTCTGAAAGGTAGTTACTGCAGAATGCTCACAGAGTATAGTCAAGGAAATTGGCGGCGTTATCAAGTCGCTCACTCAAGGCAGCCCTGATGTTCAAGAATCGACCCTGAGAGAATACTTTCTCCCCAATGCCTCGTTCTCGCATCCATACTGCCGTGTTCCTTCTATATCTAAGGGGCAAATCCCGTTGGCAGGAGGGCTTGAGTCGATCCAGTTGATACTGGCCATCTATCGATGGTATCGTACTCTAAGTCCACACATTGACCTCAAGGTCGATTCGGCAGGTCAGTTGCCAATCCACTACACTCAATGTCTAAATACTAACTAGTGGCAGCCTTTGATCAGAAGAGCGGTCTTCTATATGTCTCTATCCGTCAGACATTCGCGCTCTGGTTCATCCCTCTTTACAAAGCACCCGTGAAGCTTGTGTCTGTTCTACAGCTTACACAACTCTCACCCGAGTCATCATCAGAGGATGAAGGACCAGAGGATAGCAAACCGCGTCGACAAAATCCCCGCTACTTCATCGCCAGTCAAGAAGACCTGTATCCAGTGAACGACTGCATTCAGTTCCTGTGCCCTGGCCTCGGTCCCTTTTTGTGGACTATTTGGCAGCTCTACAGCACTTGGCTGTGCGTGATGGGATCTTTGTTGTTTTTGCCTGTTTACTTTCTGCTCAACGGCACGCCGTCGAAGACGAAGAAGAGAATTCCCAAGTTTTAGATTGGATTACTGGCAGGATTGAGGATTGGTTCTTGATTAGGATTTCATGGAATACGCCTTATGACACGACTAATGACGGCGTATTGAGCTATTATAATGGGTTTTGGATAATGATGGACACATGGGCGTTTTTGTTTGAACTATCTTCGTAAATACGCGTACAGCTTAAGAGCTACTAGAAAGTTGTGAAAGCATTGCATCCGCGCAATATCTATGATCTACTACCGTATGGCGATGTGTAACTCATCCGAGAGCAAGCAGCTGTGTGTCACATTTCTCAATTGAAACCAACACGGGACCCGGAACCTCTGCAAACTCACATGCATTTCACGTGAAATTATTTGGAACTGGCCGTGATCCGAGTCTTCCGTAGCACTTCGGTTGCCTCATCATGCTGCTGCTGCTGTCTTAGACATGCCGAGGCTGTTGGTCCTGGATAGAGGCATTACCATGGCAATCAAGGTCAACTCAGCTGCCCACAGCTCGACATCATAGGCTAAGGAGAAATATCACAGCAAGGTCTCAGGCAGCATCCAATAAGATGTGTACGAAAGCAAGCTGGTATGTCAAGGCACCGCACAACCAACAGCCTTGTCTGTACACGGGCCAGTTAAGACATACACAAACAACCTAACGCTGGTGCACACCCTATTGTTGTTGTTGAAGAGTTGAATTGTAACTCGCTATTTTTATTGATCCTAAGTTCTTCTAAATGATTCTTCCGTTGAGGTCTAGTTTCTATGCTCATTTACCACATCGGTATCCGCATACTTGGCCAATGCCAACAACCTGCTTTCTATCGGGCTCGAACTAGCCGGCACCTCATGTTCTTGACACTGTTAAAAAGTGTTTGTTACCTCCATGAACGTCTCTCTTGATCGGACCTGGCCGACACCAGACCATCCTTGTGGTTTTAACATGCTCTGTTGAGCGGCGCGGCGCTTGTAAAATAGGAAATCCTTCACTTAATTTGGATATTTGCCTTTTATTAATCTTTGGGACCGTAGGTAATGACTGTTTCCCGGGTGACTTGAATACCATTCACGTTCTGACTGCGCTTGGTCGAGAAGCTTGCCAACGCGGGCTTTGGCTTGGCGGCTACTGGAGGTACTTGATCGGTTGAGCTGTCAACGCTCTCGGTATCCATTGCACCGTCTGACTCGAGAGCGGCATTGTGCTCTGGTATCGTAGGGAAAAGACGTGCCTCATCGTCTTGAGGGTTCTCGCCACTAAAGTCTCGCCTATCAGGCATCTCGTATGAATCGTTGTCGAGGGTGTGACTCTTTCGCTTCTCTTGGCTGTGCGAGTTGGACTTTTTCGAGTTCTTCTCCTGCGAGTGAAGACGAGGGTGTATAAGGAAAGGGATATATCGCACGCAGAATGGCTTGAGAGCGGGGACGGAAACACAAACGAGACTGGTGTTGACCTCGATGAAACTCAAGATAAGCTGTCGTGGAAGAGCCCAGGTGTAGTCGGGCGCGTGCAAGATGGGAAGAGTGATGGTAGCTCTCCTGATTGTGACGACAATGATGACGCCTCCAGTTGCGAAGAGAACAGCAAGTGAGATCTTTTGACGAGTGGGAATCTGAAGAGGCTGGACGATGCGGATCGGAAGAAGAAGAACGAAAGTATCGATAACAACACTACAGATGACGAGAAAGATGACCAGAACTTCCATGCTAATACACTTTCCCTCAATGGTGAGGTCCCATCCTGAAGACACAGGCTGGCACCGGAAGACGACGAGGCAGATGTAGACGAAAGTGTATGAGCAGACAAGAGCCATCAAGACATGGACGGCTCGACGGACAAATCTATCAGGAGATATTCGAAGATAGAAGGTAAGGACGGATAGCTTGGCGAGACTGATACAGGCGGCGTATGTGAGCGTAGCTCCGATGCTCGTCTGCCAGAACTTGGGAACGTATTCGGCCACTGGGATATCCCACATGTGGTTTCCAGCACCAAGGTTGAGAACTACCACTGTTAGACACTAAAACATCGTGGGTGAGTATAATACATACGTGTTAATGAGATGCCGAGAAAGACGAAAGAGAAACAGAGACCAGCTATGCACAAGTCTAACAACCCCGTTAGTTCTGCTTCCAAGAGTGAATGTCGAACAAGACATACAGTCGTCAACACCCAGCACACTCTTAACCACATATCGCCTCGTAAAGACCCTCAAGATAACAATAATCGAAGCAATGATCGTCGTCGTAACACCGCAAGGAATAACTCCGCTGCCACTGCTTGGAGGATTAACAAGAGTCCTCGTCTGTCCCTCCGGCGGCTCCATGAGAAAACCCGAAGGGTCACCAGCAAGAGGCGCCATTGTATCTCAGCACAAAAGTTAATAAAGAAGAGGCTTATGTTTGAAACTGAGCAGTCACTAGATGAGGAGATGACCGTGCAGAATACAGCCCTTCTCCATGATGATGGGACATGCAGAGGAACTTATATCTCTGAACAAGGAGCTGGGATGTAGAAAAGACAGGATGCCAAGGTTACTCCACCACTGCTGCAATACAACAGAAAATCTGATATCCTTCCAAGTGATCTCTGATATTTTCGCAAATTTTGTATTCTTCTAGCAAACAAGCCGGGGGATCCCAAGTGAGAATCGTTCGACTGAAAGTGACGACTCAACTCTACTAACAAAGTCGCATAAGAGAAAAAGTAAAAAACAACGGCAAACTTTTTTACTCCGTAGAGACGTCTCTTTTTTTTACTTTTGATTATTCTCGCTCTTCATGCGGTTCTCATTCTAGCGCGTCTGATATACCCCTGGCTCTCAGGAACCCGGAGTCCCCCTCCAGACCCGCTCGTGGGGAAAAGAGGGCATTCTCGTAGAGGACCCTTGTCTCTTCTCGCCGTTAGATATTACCCGTGATAAAAGAAAAGCCATAGGGAATCTTATTCAATATTAGTGGCCTCATTGACCCAGAGCCGTTGGTTGAGGCGTTTGTCGTCTCACCGGTGAAAGAAAGCCGCATATGTACTCTGTAGGTCTTTGGACATTGAGGCCTGCAATCACTGTTGTACAGCATAATCGTTGACGTCTATTCTTGGTATATCTCACGTGAGTCCCGGTGTGTTAACCAGGGACTATAATGTAGCAAGGGTTCTTTTCATGACGCATTATACCCAGTGTATCTATATACCGTTGGGACGAGGTCGTTGTGGAGGATGTAGGCCATTGTACCGAGAAGCTTACTCAGAGGATACTAATACATGCCTGCTGACAATGCAGTTTCTTTTTCTCTTGAAGGAGAGTTTCGCTGATCTTATCACTGATTGATATATTCTCCATGTTTTCGCTCATGTTTCCTCTTTAGTGCTTTACCAATGATCTTGTCGTGATGAGCCCCGTGCCGTCGCGGATAACGAGAGAACATCCGAGCACAGGTACAATGATACAGATCGCTGAAGATACATCGTCAAAGTCTCAACAATCTTAACATCCGCGCCTCTACGGTAACTAACAACCAACATCAAATTCCGGGACCGATCGGGACGCTTTAAAAAGACAAGACGAAAAGCCTCCGGGTGGCTTGCTCTTCTAGACTCTCTACCAACGATCTCTAGTCCGCGAAGAGTCTTCTTGACGAGAAATTCTCATCATCAGTTGACATTTCGTCAGACCACAGATAGGATCCGCAATTTGGGAAAAGTGACAGTTGGCGATATTGCTTTTTTGCAAATCCTCTACGGAACCCCTGTTCTGGGGGCCAGGCATTGGCACACTTGTCGTTGAATGGGTCTTTGATTCTGATCACTTGAGATACCGTGCTTGTTTCTTGTTTAAAGTCGGTATCTGCAGAGTGCATGCAAGGCATTGAGCTTTTGCGTATCCGTATGCAGGTCTGGAGTTGTTGCCGAGTTATCTCCACTTACACGGGGAAGATTCAGGAACAAGATGCAGCTTACACACGAGTCTTTCTCTTAGCCATCCGTAGATTATTAGACCAAGGTACCTAGGTACTTATGTTTTCGTCAATATTACAGCTCAATTCTTCAGCATACTATTGCTTCTCTCGAGACAGACTCGAGACCCGTCGTTCTTCATGGCCCTTGGCAAAGTGAGTTATCACACTTACAACCGGTCCGGTAACAATCTATTGTCAGAACCACAATGACCCCGAAGATAATAATGACAATTTGAGTCTTGGAGCGCGGTCCCGCCCGGATATGTCACAGTTTTCTCTCATCTCCAAGCGGGTACGCAAGCCGGCAAAAGGCTCAATGAGGAATCAGGCCATGGCTTGTGAGAAAAAGCAAACATGGCTATAGTCTACACCTCGGTTACGTTTATGGTAATGCAGGTACCAACGATGGCTGACCTGCTTATTCATGTAAATGTCTTAAAATAAAAAACCTGACTCTAAGAGGGTTGTATTACTCTGTTCCAACCTTCTTTTCATTTGAAGATTTTGAGGTCTGGTTCACTGAATAGGTCCACCTCAACTTGATGCTCTGTGCGGGCGGGACGAGCGTTGATGAAACGACGGCCCGTCTACCCCTGCAACCGTTGAGAAAGGTGGGAATGGCTTTGTAAATCCGACTCCATCAACAATAGCTGCTCTAAGCTATGATGGACCTTTTGTCACCGAGAGCTTAACCCGATCTCATATAACCCAACCCTCCCTAATCAACACGAAACCAGATCCTGCAAGATCACAACTCAACTGCCGAATTACCTGTTTTACAAAATGCTGACCACCTCTCCCCGTAAGATAACAACACTCACTACCAGTCACATTTCCACAAAGACCCCCTTGTCTCGCAAGAATATCTTACCCAGGAAACCCTTGCTAAAGTTCCCCGTGAATATCACATATCACCTACATTTTCTTCCTTCTCTGACCGAGTTCCATGCTGATACTGCGATCTTCTTAAGATCGGATGCCCGCAAGGTCGATGGGTTTTGGACGTCTTGATTGGACTTGGAACGAGGTGTGTCTTGGGCGTGAGTTGCGATTGGGGGTTTCGCCAAGTTTGTTGATATACCATGTTTCAAGCTCGCCACTGAGAACTTGTTCGCGGCTCTTGAAGACAGTTTTTCCGCGATATATACTACACGAGCAGGAAGCTAGTTTAGCGTCCTTGATGACACGAACGCTTTGTAGCCTTGTTCAGTAACGATCTGACCTATTGTAACCGACCAGCACGGGAGTTATGGTCCTAGTTGGCAATAGTTCATTGCCATCTAGATCCTGCAGGCCTCACAGGAACTTCTGACAGCTCTGAAACTCAACCTTCTGAAATACAATCTCTTGATCTAAACGCCCTTACCGCTAAGGTTAACATTACACCACTATTAGTATACAGTTCTCGTCATATATCCCGTACCCAACTGAGCACTTTCCACTGGAGTACAAGAAAAAAAAGGAGCATGGTTATGATGAAGACGCCTCTATTCTTTCTCGAAGCCCCTAGTCTACCAGAATACTCTCCCTAGTACCCGCATATAGTCGTAATGCATCATTCACCCGTCATTTACCACCAATCTCTATGTAGTTGGCGCCGGTCGTATAACGTGTCCCGATTAACGACTCCTCAGTTCCCAAAAGCAAAGCTCGTCATCGTCTAAACCTCTTCCGTTCCAACGGCTTCGTAGCCACCGCGCTCTCTACGACCCGTCAACTGCATCAGACCAGGACTCTCGTACATGGCCGTGTAGTCAACTCTTTCGCCACCAAGTACAGCAGCTCCGTTCTCTCTTTGGCCGAAAATGGGCGCAGGATCGCACCAAAAGTCCTTGCAGTTGGCAATGCATCCTCGACTGTAGGGGTTCTTCTTCTTGCGCTTGTTCTTGGTAGAAACGGCACCTCTGCCGGTAATGGTCTCGATAAAGGGGTCGACACCAAGGGTACGACTCAAAGACTTGAGCATGCCGCCCTTGTGCTTGTGGTGGTGACCACCAGGGGTTGCTGTTGCAGATAGAGACGGGTGGTTGGGATCGAGAGGGGCGCCAGTAGATGTGAGAGCGGTAATAACAGTTCCATCCCTAACACCAAACATGTTCTCATACGTAGTCATAGCTCGAGCTACCTGAATGAACTGCGTAAACAAAAGCATGGTGACCCAGAGGAGTTGGAGCGTGATCCAAACGGCCAAGATGGCAGTGTACGAATCAGCATTGATGAACTTGCAAAGGTTCGGGCTAAGAACGTTGCAGGTATCCGAAGCGTTGCTGCTGATGGTCTCGAAGTCTATACCATTGTCAGCCTGGGCATAACGTCAGAGTAGGGGATGGGGATCTTGAACTTACAGTAGTACAGTAAAAAGTCGTATGAGATGATACCAAAAGTCAGCGAGATGAGGTAGAAGAAAAAGTGTCGGTGGTTGTTAATGCCGACGCAGTTGTAAACCCAAGGACAGTGGTGGTCATGCTTGGCAACGCATCGTTGACATCGGCGGCAGTGCTTGCTTCGAAGGGGCGTCTGAATCATGCAAGTAACACAAAAGTTGGTCTCGTCGTATTTCCACTGCGACAAAAGTCCGTCGATGACGGCTTTCTGCTCCGCAATTCCGTTCATCTTGGGCACAAAACCCGGGTCATATCTCATGCTGGCAACGTAGAAGTACGCGGTTAAACCCAAGAAGAGGCCGAAGAAGAGGTTGAGAAAGGTATGGCCATGGCCTTCACTCGCACCAAGTGTTGTGGCGAAGAGGACTGTCGTCAACCAATTCACAGCTGTCAGGAAGAGGGTTGCCGCAAAGATACCGGTGAGCCAAGGAGTCTTGTGAAAGTGTCGCATATCCGGAGGCGCATATTCCAGTACTTGCTGAGCAACCCACTGAACGCCGTAAACCACAGCAAATCCAACAGGAACGCCTATGTAGACAGGCGCACTCGAAACAGCCATGAGCATGGCCCAAACAAGAACAAACGGCCAGATGAACAAGAACCTCGTGACGAAAGTTCTCTTGTCCTTCAAGAAATAGCTAGCACCAGGCCAAGGCGGAACCGCAGGATGACCGTCCTCGTTGAAACCGCATTCTCGAAGCGCTCTGTGCCAGGCGCCCTCCGTATTAAGCTCGTTGGCCGTCACAGCAGGAGTCTTACCCGTCTGTGTCTTTGCGAATCGATCGGCGCCGTATTCGATGAGTTTGAGGATACATCCCGGGCTTCCCTTGACGAGCGCCCAGTGCAGCGCGGTGAAGCCTTGCTCGTCTGTCGCATGAACGCTTGCGCCCCAGCGAAGGAACAGATCAACACATTGAGGGAATCCCTTGTAAGCAGCCCACATGAGCGCAGTGTGGCCGAACGTGTCGATAACGTCGACGGGAATTCCCTGATGAAGCAGGAGGACAATCAGGAGGACGTTGCCATTAAAAGTCGAGATGTGAAGCGTGTTGTAACCTTGAGCGTCGGTGATGAGAGGGTCGGCGCCGTGCTGGAGGAGCAGATTGACGGTATAGTAATGGCATCTCTGGGCGGCCCATTGAAGAGCTGTTGCTACCGATTCTCCGCCCTTTCTGTTAATTTCGGCGCCGTGTTCGATCAAGAATTTGCACATCGCATATTGATTGTTAATCGCAGCCCACTATGCAATGTCAGACGAAATCCTCCGTAATCCCAACAATCGCCGCGTCGCTTGGAACTCACATGTAAGGGCGTAATACCCTCATCGTCGTGGTAGGTCGCATCGTACTCTCCCGACTCGAAAAGCTTCTCCATGGCTGGTACGTCTCCTACCCTAGCGATCTGCATGATATCCTCCTCCTGGGCCTGCGTATCTCCCGGCAGACTGCCCATCTCGACTTCGTTATTCAGCTTTGGCGTAGCGGCATTCGATTTACCCGTCATCTGAATGGGCGCGGTTTGGCCGGACGTGGAACTGGTACTGGTGCTCCCCATGGCTGTAGCGCGGGGAGGAACAATTCGGCTGGACGCGACACTAGGTAAAGACGAAAGATGATTGAGAAAGTCGACTATTCGTACATAAACATTATCTATCAGGCTTGTACACACGCGATAAGAAAAGAGAAGCAGTTGAAGGATGGCGGAAGGGGAAAAAGTGAATGGGCTTGGCTGTGTCTTGGCTGAATTTTGGAAGGTAGCGCGTGGAGTGGCCTACGTATTACTGAAGCCGTGATGCCGAGAGGCTGAGCTCAGACCCTCACAGGCCTCCCCTATGGTCCCTATGGGGAAAGCCGCCCGCAAGAAAAGCTCAGGGCTGAGAGATGAAGCTGGTTCTTTTTATCCTTATTTTCAAAGTATTGTTACCATTCAACTACACTGGTAGTGAGCCCAAAGGTGCAATTTGTGATCTACTCTAAATTCTTCCAAAGTCTTGACACTATGTCATAACGTCTTCTAAAGTAAAGTGCTTAATTGACTTCACTTCTCTCCTCTTCTCTCGCGGGGACAACCCAAGTTTGGGGCCCTAGACTCTGCACTAGGGAACCCGGCAGTGCCATTGCCTTTAATTAACAGGGTCCTTTTGTGGCTGATTACGTCCCATTTCCCCCTTATCCCCTTTCTGTTTCAGTGGGATTTCGACATCTTCGCTCATTGGACACAACGTATTGCCTGTCGTTCGTGGCTGTGGCTGAGGCTGATGACCGATGTGGGGCGCCGGTCTAGGAGCTTTTGGCGGGCTGGCAGCTGGCCAGATATCGTTTCGCACAGCTTTGTCAAACCAAGGCCAACTGTCTGAATAGCGTCATCTAGCGATCGCATTCGACGTCAACGAGGCTGTGGTGAACTTACCAAGAGCACTGGACCACGCTCCCTCTTCTCTACCATCGACAGCTACCGAGACGACTCAGGCGCCAATTGGTGCCGCACATCGCCCACCATGGCCAACTTCATCGAAACCGTCGAGGCCATCATGACACCCTCGTTCGCCACAATCATTATTGGTGCAATTATCATCATCGGTGCTCCTATAATTCTTCACCTCATCCTCTCCTCATCGAGGACATACACTGTTGCCCCCAGCGTCCTCCTTCTCGGTCCCGCCAACGCTGGCAAGACGTCACTTCTCACACTCTTTGAGCGCGGCGCTTCTGGTACCGAGACGCATACCTCCCAGGTGTCGCACGATGTCGAGCTCAACGCCTCTACCGACTCTGAAAACAAGCACTCGTACCGTAACCACGATACCCACGATGGTACATATACCAAGTTCTTGCTCGTCGATACTCCTGGGCATGGAAAGCTGCGAAACGTGCCCATGGGCAAGCTGGACCGCACTGAAAAGCTGAAGGCCGTTGTCTTTTTGGTGGACGCTGCTGCTATTGGGGAGCCCGAGGTTCTTGCGCCCACCGCTGCGTACCTCTACGATGTGCTGCTCTTCCTGCAGAAGCGCGCTACCAACGCCAATGCCAAGGTTGCTATCCCTATTCTTATCGCCGCCAACAAGATGGACCTCTTCACCGCTCTGCCATCGACACTCGTCAAGTCCAACCTTGAAGCCGAGCTGACGAGAATTCGTGCTTCGCGAAGCAAGGGACTGCTGGACTCAGGCGTCGGATCTGACGACATTGGCTCGGAGGAGCAGGATTCTTGGCTGGGCGAGTACGGTTCCTCCAAGTTCACCTTCAGTCAGCTCCAGGAGTTCGACATCGATGTGGATGTTCTCCCTGGAAACGTCACTGGCGATGGTCCTGGTGCAGACAAGTGGTGGTGGTGGATCGCTCAGCGGATATAGACATCGACACCAGTACATCACCAAACGGGGAGAAATGGGATGACACAATTATATTAATGACATTTTTTAATTTACGCAGCTGATTCCCATCGCAAATGCCATGTAGATGTTGAGTCTACCGCCTAAAATTCAGTCTAACAAAAAAATTCCCATCTTTTTCTCTAAGGTATCCTGGAACGCCAGACGTGAATGTCGTTGAAAACATGAGTACTCGTTCCCCCCTCCTCTCGCAAGGGTTTCTCTATCTACAGCTTCTTGTTGATCATCCATGTAAGGAGATCAACCTTTGTAACAATAGCAATAGGCTTAGACAGAGACTTGGAGTCGTCAGTCTTCTCGGTGACGACCGCTGCACTGTTCCACTCAAAGAACTTGCTAAGTGTGGTAAGGGGTGTGTCCTTTGTGATCTCGACGAATTGTCTACGCTTGCCGGGGTTGATGGGGGAAGCGAATTCGCGAGGGTCAGTGACGATCTCGTCGAGGCGCGCAAAATCGAACATGACGTCTGATACGGGGCTCTGGGCGGTGGCGCGGCCGCGGGAGATGTAGCTTAGGAGGTTACCCAGTGTGACGAGACCGACGAGCTTGTTGCCGTTGGCGGAAAGGACGGGGAGTTGATCGAAGCCCTTGTCGCGCATGGTCTCGATGGCCTCGGAACAGGAGGAGTTGGCACCGACGGATGTGACGGGCTTGAGGCGGAGAGAGGCAATTGTGGCGCCCTCGTAAGGGTCGGAGGTCTTCTTCTGGCTGTTGCCGTTGACGGTGGATTCAACACCGTTGACGGGGAGGAGGTCGTTGGCGGCGAGCCAGTCGTCGTCAGCGAACTTGGAGAGGTAGCTTCGGATGCTGTCGGGCAGGACAACAACTACGACGTCTCCCTTCTTAAAGTTGTACTCCTTGACAGCGAGGAGCATGGCAGCCATGGCAGAACCAGAGCTGCCACCAACGAGGATACCCTCCTCGGCGATGAGTCGTCTTGCAAGGTGGAAAGACTGTCGGTCATCGGTCTTGTACCACTTATCAACGATCTCCCGATCGAGCACATCGGGAATAAAATCATATCCGATACCCTCCACCTTGTAAGACTCATTGGCATGCTCCTCGTTCAGAAGCTCAGGCAGAGCAAGGATACTGCCGTGAGGATCAGCAGCAATGACCTTGATGTCCTTGTTGTGCTTCTTCAGACCACGAGCGAGACCAGTGATGGTACCACCAGTACCGGCACCCGCGACGATGGCGTTGATCTTGCCGGCAGTCTGCTCCCAGATCTCCTCAGCGGTGCCGAACTCGTGGGCGAGAGGGTTGTTCTCGTTGCTGTACTGGTCGAGAATATGGGCGTTGGGAAGCTCCTTCTCGAGACGGCGGGCAACACCGATGTGAGACTCGGGGGCATCCCAAGCAGCTTGTGTAGGAGTACGGATGATGGTGGCGCCGAGGGCACGGAGGACGGAGACCTTTTCGGCGGACATCTTCTCGGGGAGGGTGATGATGGTCTTGTAGCCCTTGATAGCTCCAACGAGAGCTAGACCGATACCACTGTTAACAGTCAGCTGAGATCCGAGAGCTTTGAAATGTCACCGGTGATCTTACGTGTTTCCACTGGTAGGCTCGATGAGAGTGTCACCAGGCTTAATTCTTCCACTCTTCTCAGCCTCTTCAATCATGCGCAGGGCAATTCTATCCTTGACACTGCCTCCAGCGCTGAACAGCTCTGGCTTGACGTAGACATCGCACTCGATGCCCAGCGACTGGGGGATCTTGTTAAGTCTGACAAGAGGAGTATTTCCGATGAGCTCTGTCGCCGAGAGGACAGTAGCAGCGCGAGGCGGAACATGAGGGACCTGAGAAGCCATTTTGTATAATTATCTTAATATTAGAGAAGGAGGATAAAGAGAGGAAAGGAAAAAAGAGTTTCTCATACGAGAACCGACGACTTAAGCACGCCACGGGACACAAACATTGTTAGCTAATGGTCAAGGTGGCGGGGCTGGCATGACAGAAACTTTAGATGTGCCCCGCCAGTGCCGAGTGTATCCTCTTAAACCCGTTCTAGAACGTGAGCTAGAAGGTTGAGTGGGCGGAATTAGGTAGGCGGTGAAGGTGTCAGGAGATCATGCTCGGTTTTGGGAGAACCGAAAGCCGTTGGGTTACCCGGGAGCATCGGCATCATGAAGTTTTGGTTCAAGTTAAGCTACGCATTAAGCTTAAATGCAGCCCAAGCCAAACCCATTTCTTGTTGTTATAAATATTGAGGCCTCTGGATAGATATGCTGAGTATTAGCTTGCAGAAGGAGGTTGACTTGTTTCTTGCCTTTGCCCTTTGTGCTTCAAAGATTCACTATCATCCAGACTCTCCTCAGTTCACCATAACACAAGCACACCAGCTTTGCACGTATGACACCATAAGTTGGACATCAGTTTCCATCAACTTATGTCATGATGCTGAATAAACTTGCTCTTCCAATTGACCCATCTCATTGATAAGATGCCATCATCCTCGGCCATTCATCCCAGTTCTTGATACTAGTCTAGCTAAAAGTAAGCATACCTATTCACCCTCTTCAAAAGTCCTCAAACCTTTTACAATAGTTCCTCCGCCACTTGCTCGAACCTATCATGACCCTCCCGGACCTGGCTTCCACCCCGCACCTCCTTGTAGATCTTATCTCTGCCATGCTTGTCGTAGCTTGTTTATTGTTGGCGCCACGACATGGGTTGTGAGCACCAGTCGATGCCAAGACTTTGTAATGTTGCGACCTGCCATATTCGCATCATCTACCGATAGGTTTAACCGCCTGGATCAGTTTCTGGTTGGGGTAAATGTGAAGTTCGTTAAGCTGTGTTGCATTGAGGTTGTGTAGCTGTAGCTATACGGATGACAGCTCTATTGGTATAAAAAGGAAGCGTCTGTCGCATTGTTTGGGCTGCCCAGGTTACATTCTCGTCTTCAAGAGGCATTGCTACTCAATTGCCAATTCTCAGCATGAAGTTTCTCAATGCCTTGCTCTGCGGAGCTCTCCTCTTCTCTGAGGTGTCGGCTACCAAGAAATTGACTCCCAGCCAAGTTGAGGGTGATATTAAAAAGTCAAAGTATGTCAAAACTCATCTCAATTAACAAATCACCACTAATATCAACAGCCTTCGCAAGACTCTTGAGGACCTCAACTCAATCGCCAAGAAGAACGGCGGCAACCGTGCCTTTGGCTTCCCCGGCTACAAGGCTTCCGTCGACTACATCTCCAAGCAGCTCAAGGGCCAATACGGAAAGCATCTCAACACTTACATCCAGCCCTTCAACTACACCTTCGAGCAGACCAGAGATATCTGGGTCAGAGGACCTGATGGTGAGGATGTCTATGTCATCACTCTCATCTACAACGTCGGCACACCTACACCAGATGGCGTGACTGCACCTCTTGTTCTCGTCCCAATTGACGATGAGCGCGGATCTGGATGCTTCGCAGACCAATGGGAGGGTGTCGATGCCAAGGATAAACTTGCTCTTGTGAAGCGCGGCACATGTGCGATCTCGAATAAGCTCAAGCTCGCAAAGAAGGCCGGCGCTCGTGGTGTTATTCTCGTCAATAACCAACCAGGCGAGGGTATCACCAGTGCGACTCTCAGTGCTGAGAACCTTGAGCTTATTGTGCCTGTTGGTGTGATTACTCTTGAAGTTGGAACTGCTTGGAGAACCCGCATTGAGGGTGGTGAGACGCTCGAGGTCACTTTGCTGGTGGACTCGTTCCATGAGACCCGTGAGACTTGGAATATCATCGCGGAGACTAAGCAGGGTGATCCTAACAATGTTGTCATGATGGGCGCTCATCTTGACAGTGTCCAAGCTGGTCCCGGTATCAACGATGATGGCAGTGGAACTGCTGGTATTCTCGAGATTGCCAAGTCCTTTACCAAGTACACTGGTTACAAGAACAAGGTCCGCTTTGCTTGGTGGGGTGCTGAAGAGTGAGTAACATAATCCACGTCTCTCTACTGTTGACTGATTTGTGATACAGGAGCGGCCTTGCTGGGTCTTACTACTACGGCGAGCAGCTCACCGAAGAGGAAGCTGACAGAATCCGATTCTACTTCAACTACGACATGATCGGCTCTCCTAAGCCCAAGTACTGGGTCCAGGCTAGCAAGCCTGCTGACCGAGTTGGAGGAGATATCCTGGCTGCTTGGCTCCGTAAGAAGGGCAAGACTGTCGAGTGGGAGTAAGTCCAGACTCCTACTATTCACAAGAACAATACTTACAATCCCACAGAGAATTTGGTGAATCTTCTGACTACGCCGCTTTCGTCGAACTCGGCATCCCCTCCTCCGGAATCTTCACCGGCGCCGATGCCGAGACCGATCCCTGCTACCACTTGGAATGCGACACCATCAACAACATCCACTGGGGTGCTTTGACTCTCAACACCAAGACTGCTGGCCGTGCTGCTGCTCAGTTCGCTCTTAGCCTGAAGGGCGTTCCTCCACGAGACAAGACCTCTGCTAACCCCAAGAGCAAGAGGGCTGTTGCTGCGCGCTTCGAGCAGTGGCAGAAGAAGAAGACTCTTGCTAGCAATGCGCATAAGTGTAACCACAAGACAAAGGTTGTTGTCTAAGCATGGCAAGAAAGTGGTGATGCAGAGGGATGAGATGAGCGAGGATGATATTATGATGATGATGATGAATTAGTGTATATATTATATGAATGTGCTTGACTAAGCGATGCTCATTAATGCTTTATTAAGTGCCGTGAATGATGAAAGAAAAAGCTCGCTCGCCTACTTCCTGATCGTAAATGCCTCCCATCTGACGCCGCGACTGGAACAATCGTCTCGTTCCCCATCCTTGCCCATTTCATTCGTCGTACCCTTCATTTCTCATTACTCATACTCTTCCCCATCCTTGCCCATTTCATTCGTCGTACCCTTCATTTCTCATTACTCATAACTCATTCATCCCATAACCTTTTGCTGACAGAACTGACAGCTTATCGCCAATATGTCCTCGGTGGATTCTCCCCTCTTCTCGGGTTAGGAATAGGAATCGCCCTATAAGTCGGAAACTTGGGTCCGCCCGGGATCTGCTCCCTCTGCACAACCGGCGACGGAAACTGAACAGGAACAGGTCTAGCAACAGGAATAGGCACAGGCCTCGTCCAGTTCTCATTCGGCATTCTCTCAGACCAACCATCTGAAGAACCCGCATAACTGCTCCGATAACTCCTCCGCTTCTTGGGCTGCTTCGGTCTTCGACAGCAACATACCACAATAAAAGCGAGCACAAAAACTCCAACGATGCATCCGATTATTGCTCCGATTTGTGCACTGCTCAGTCCATCGCCGCTGTGTTGAGACGTCACGACGGGACGGTCCGTGGCTGGAGCCGTAGCCTCGCCTAGCGTGACTTGGGTGGTGTAAGTGGTCGTGGGGAGGTAAACAGTCTGCGTTATAACCTGCACCTCTTGGCGGGCATTTATGTGGGGAACGCCCATGATGAAACAAAAGAATAAAGTGAAGTTATTCACAAGCAGAAAGTGCAAAAAAAGAAAAAAGTAAATTCGGGGGCCATGACACCCTTTTTGAAACATCCGTCCCGTCCCACAAGAGGCAACCATCATGAGCATCTGCTGATACACTTTTGTTTCACTGTACCAACAGCCCTATAGACCAACACTTTTTTATCTGCAGCAGAAACTGGTTAGGACGCGGGCTTCGATGTAACTGTATCTAGGTCAGTTGGCCGATGGTTGACCAATGGCGAGTGAGGTTTTGGATGAGGGGGTGTGGTGATGCAGGCTGGACTAGGCTGCCATAGCTGATAAAGATGACTGCAGCGAGATTTTTGCTTGCCTTTTTGTATTGGTCTTGAGGATTTTGGTTCGCATTTTGGTTCGCGCAGGCAAGATGCTTGTTGTGACTGTTCGGACAGATGTATGTCATGGTGATTTGAGACTAGCTCCGAGAAAGGTGCATTATTATTTGCCTGCTGCAGCTTTGGCTTCATGCATGTTACTTGTATAAGTAAGGGCTTATTCCACTTGGTTCTGATGCATCGATAACACGCTGCCACTTTGATGCACGCATTGACCTCGCAATGCTCTCCGTATTAGTGATCATATCTATCAGAAATATTACCACCGAAGTACACCTATGACGATGTCCTGAAAGATTATTCGCGGACTATCAGGTAAGATGCATTTATCTTGTTTTATAGTAATAACGGCTTGAAGTGTACTGTGTTCTCCTGCGTTCATTACGCCATATGCTTCCGCAGATCTCTCTTCTCGCACTTCTTGTATCAATGCATTTTGAGGAGGGAACAAAGATCAGGGGATCAGATTAGCGAGTCGATGACTTGTATTTTATGATAGGCTAAAGATGACAGGACCTGGGCCACAAGGTTACATACAACATCCCAGCCGAGCGTCCCATCCTTGATGTGCATCAGGTGGACATATGTAGAGTCCATTTATGTCTTCCTAGACAGAGTGAAAACGTTAAAGTCATATGCTGGTCTTCCACGTATCCTATACAGGCTCGCCTCGACGATGTCCACAACCCAGCCATCGACATGCAGCTCAGCTGGCCACTCCACCTCCTTCGAATAGATATATTCTTCCGGTCCGTACTCTGGTCTATAAAGACTTTCTGAATCATCATTACTAAAACATGAAACATTATCATCATCATCATCATTATCCGCAGCAGCATATGGATCTGAATCTGACTCATAGTAATCAAGACTATCCGGATCAGTGTTGCATCTCTCCACCCGAATCTCGCGGAGATTAGGCATACCGTCGAGAAGCA
The DNA here is from genome assembly GCA_013755755.1 of Fusarium sp. NRRL 25184. Taxonomy (NCBI): domain Eukaryota; kingdom Fungi; phylum Ascomycota; class Sordariomycetes; order Hypocreales; family Nectriaceae; genus Fusarium; species Fusarium sp. NRRL 25184. Next base: position 36,272 of record JABSSZ010000071.1, on the reverse strand, counting down.
ATTTGTAAACGTCCTCGTTATACGGCTGACGTTCCCAATCCTTCATCTTCCCGAATCCACCAGAATACAGATAAAGAGTCTCAATCGATTCAGGCAGAACCTCGCTCAGTCGTGAGAGTGGTTCAATCTCTCCGATTAAAGCCTCCTTACTGACTTTGAGGTGTCGGAGGGATTTGAGTTCTCGGAGGGAGCCAATCATTCCTTCACCTGAGCCGCGATCCCGAGACAATGTGTAGTAGCTTGCGAAAAAGAAAGTGTGCAAGTCAAACTCTTCGAGATTTTGGCCATGCTTTCGAAGAACATCCCCAAAGTCATCAAAGTTGAGGGGAAAATCTTCTTCGTCCTCTTCCGGATCCCTGTCCCATACAATTGGCGTCTCCCTATCCTCGTCGGGCAACCTAATCGATATTCCCTTCAGTTTGGGACAGCGCGTGAGAATTGTCCTTAGTCCTTCGGCATCGACGTATGATTCCATGAGGTCGAAATACTCCAGGTTGTAGTTCTTGTGCTCAGGCCACATAAGGTTGGTGAGTTCATCGCCATACCAGGCAGTGCCGAACGTCCGTAGTATCTTCAGTGTACGGTTGAGAAGTAGAGGTTCGATGGTCCAAGCATCCTCGATTCTCTTTGGACTGTCCACCGCCCTAATCCGAATTTCGGTGAGGTTTGCAAAACAATAGTTTGCAAATGTACCCTTCGAAAAGCCCTTCTCTTCTTCTCGGTTTCCTTGGTTCTCGTAGTCTATAACGTAACCTTCGTCATCGAAAAAGTCACTCTTGTCAGGATTTATAAGATAGTCCATGGGCCTCCATACATCCGGGCTTGCACTCAACAGCCAAGGGACCATGGTTGTCTTGCGACCTATAGTACAGTCGACGACCTGCACATGACGAGTGTAGGCTAGGATAAGAGCAGCAAAGCCACAAGACGCAAAATTTCCCCTCATCAAACGTTTGAGGGCAGGTGGAAGGTCTAGCTTTTCCATTGCTGGTCTAACGACCGCCCTGCTTGCGTCATCCCCCAATATCTCCACTTGTGCTGAGTGCTTGACAATGTCAGTAAGAGAGATGGCGCGAACTTGCTCTGCGAGCTGCGGATTCTCGACAATCGTTCTAAGAAGAAGAGTCCCAATTTTTTTGCCGTCCTTGCGACCTTCAATAGCAATGGTACGGTAAAGCAACGGCTGTGCGATACGTCGGAATTGGCGGCAGACCAGGCAGAGGTTGCGGAGTGCGGCTGAGCCTTGATGATCCAGTTGAGCTCCATACAGGTGCCATTTCTCTAGAGGCAGTTGACCTTCCAATTCAGCAAATATCTGATGCAGTATCTCATCTGGAACAGCCTCCATGGTGAAGGATCAGGAGGTGCGAGTGATTTATTCAGTCTTGTCGTTATGCGCGTTATAGAAAAGAGAGAACTAAAGAGCAGGGAGTCATCGCACCAACGTCAATGCACCTCTACCCCTGTAAAGTATTGATACCCCAAAACTATATTGAGACAATTACTGAAGTATTCTTATCAAACATACAATAAAGTCAACAGAGCTAATTCTTGAGAACTTACGTAGAAGAAGTTGTCAAATCGATTGTCAGTTGGTATCTGAATACTTTGATCTAGCCATTTCCTAGTCTACCGACTCCCACACAAGCAATATACTTAACAACAAGGGAGGTACTGAGAGATAATACATAATTGAAAGAAGATGCCCCGTCTTCTAACTGTCAACCTCAGAGCTCTCAGTGGGTTCCGCATCAAATCCATAAAGAAGCTCGTACGCACCATCACATTCACACTTGAACAGCTCATAGAAAAAATATTTCACCTCTTCCCGTACAAGAGCCTCAATGTCCATCTGATCTCTGAGTTCATGACCTAGCATGTAGCATCTAACAATAAGTTGCCAGCAATGCTCAAGATAGCGATTCAGTTCATCCCTGCATTGAGGATGCAATGGATTTCCAGGCACTGGTAGACTTCCTCGAGAGGTGTAATCTGCATATTCGAGGATACAATCGGACAATTCGACTGGAAGGCCTTGCTGACAAAGGATCCAGCGGACGTGCTTTATATCTGATGGCAGAGGTTCGAAGCCCGTAGACTTTTCGAAGTTGAGGAAGTCTTCGTAGGACATGAGACCATATGGGTAGAATTCGAGTTCATAGAAGCGATTTCTGACCTCTTCAGGATCCTCCTCTTCAGACTCATCACTGGATTCGTCGCTTGAATTATCACTAGATTCGTCTTCAGACTCTTCACCCGACTTGATGCCAGGTTTCTCGCTAGATTTGGTACTCGGTTCATAATCAGAGTCGTCAAAAAAGGTCAAACCCTTCTGATATCTTTCGAAGCCCAATTGATCGAACCTCATAACGTGTTTCCAACGGGGAACGTCAAGGGGTCGAGAATAGCACCTGAACTGGTTTTTCCTAATACCAAGAAAGTCCCTATGCGGGTATGTTGCGATATCGCTTTTATATCCAGATTTCGTACTCCATCGGGCTGCTTGCTGGTATGCCTTCAACTTGCGATATTCGTCAATAGGGGATCCGTTATCATCCCATGTTTGGGGAAAGTAGCGTAGAAGGTTGAGTATCATGTACATCTTGATTCCATATTCACATATTCTTCTCCATCCGAGAGTCCTTGATGTGCACTGGCATTCCTGATGCTCCCACCATTTTGCTAGATGAGAACCTTCGTATGCGCAAGAACGAAGTACTGGGTCCATCTCTCCGTGAAGTATCAAAGTCTTGACAACTTCGACGTTGCGGAATGATTCGAGGTTGTACGTATCGAACTCATAACAGTCGTTGCGGATTTGCTGTCGCTGGAACGCAGACATTTTGCGTTCTCTGAAGGGCAACACGCATCCACACTTATCAGAATCGTCTGTATGAGGGCATAATTTCCCAGCAGTTGGTTGTTTGAAGAAATCGAGGTCGTCATCTGGCCGATATTCTTCAGGATGCCACCGCCAGACTGTTGATTCAATTTTGGTTGCCACTTCATCTGAAATGATTACCTCATTCTCTTCGGGGACTTCGTATTTTTCTGGATACTCCTTGCGTTGTTGAGCTGCATCTTCAGCGACACTCTGCATAAAGATTTGAGCAAAGTTGGCGAGTTTTGTTTTGCTGTCTGGTTGTATACGGGCGTGAAGGTTGTACGCGCCATGTTGACAAGGGTTGGTGCGTCTTAGCTCAAATACCGAGGCGAGAGCCTCCCAAGGTAGCCTTTCTGCATGATGTGCCATGTTGGACTTGTGGATATAATCGTTGAGAGTTGTGTTGGTTGGTGATAAGGATGCGTGGTGTTTTATATAGTAGCCTGCCGTGGGTGAGTCACTTCACCGCACCAATTGCAACTGTGCCGCGTGAGCACTGCAAGATAGAGTCTGCTGGACTATGAATACGATGTATCAGGCAGTGAGAGAATGAATTTCTCGTATTGCATAATAAGAGTTGAAGCTTAATATTTATTGACCCATATACTTGTATTTGATTTGAGTCATGACATTGCGCCTCACGTCAGATCTTATTATTTTACCTATTCTATTTATATCATCCGCAGGTGCTTAATATAATATTATTATAGCTGCTTTCATTATACCTTTGCTCTCTGTCTTGGTAGAATCCGTGTATGAACAGCTGTCCGCATTCTTCTGCCTTGTAATCCTTTAGTCCCTGATATCTTAACTGGGACAAGACGATCATAAATTTCCCTCGGGATCAAGCTCATCCAGCTATACTCATAGACCAGCAAGATAACCTTGACCTTCGTTTGTGATCCTTTGCTACTCAGATCGTCTAACATCTCGTTCAGCTGGTAGATCAAATTAGCTTGACCAGATCCTTTCAAACCAGAGCTCACAGTCGCAAGATCAATGATAATATATATCTGTCCCCCCAAGTCTTGCATGATTAGCTTTAGGAGTTCAAACCAGTCTTGACTAGTTTTTGCTTCCTCGAGCTGTGAATGTCTCAATGACATCTGCTTTTCTGTCGTAACTATTCCCTCAATTTGTAGTGCTTGGTAAGTTAGATATCTCACCAAATCGGCGGGATTCAACATCGCATTGGGGCTCGTCTTGTTTGCGCTACCCAATACCCAAATAGCTGGTATGTTCATCATGGTAACCGCTTGTACGATATCTATAGCGAAATCCTGGATCGACCAGCGGGTGGTGAAGCTGCCTCTGACGATAGTGAGAGAGGACCGTGGACAAGAGGACCATTTAGCAAGCTTGGGCGATAACCAGAACTCGTTGGTGGTTACTGTGGCTCCTCTTCCCGACGCCCGCCGATTACGAAGGAATAAGTGGTGTTTATACAAGGACTTGGGATCTTCGAGGCTCTGAGAGAAGGTTGCCAATGCTTGGGATAACTGCAGAGAAGAGAGCTTTTGGTTGGTATCCAGCTGCGCACTTGTCTGAATAGAGTGAAAGGCTTGACATACGTTAGCAGAAAGACTTTGCACTCAGTTTGGAATGCCACATACTCTCTATCTTTGTCAACAAATCGTTAATTGTCAACCCAGAAGCCTCTAGCCACTGCATGATCAAGTCGAGCTTCCTATCATGGTCTCGGCTCGAAATCTCCAATCTCGAAATGGCACAATTGAGACCGTCTATCTGTGCTTGCCTAGTCTTTTCACTGGTCTGCAAACTTAAGATGATTTCGTTGAGCTTTGATGACTGAGTGTTGTGCATAACTCGAAGCTCAGTCTGTGACCCCACAGTCGCAAGTTCGTTGATGTTGTCCGTACAAGTTTCTATCCTCTGTAAGAGGTCGCTGTAGCGCAACTCATGTGGTCTTGTGAAGCTGTGGTAAATGTGTTTGAACTTTGACTCGTTGCACCATGAGTGAGCTATGAGTAAGAACTCCATTATACAAGAGTAGAGGCTTTCAATGGCTAGCTTCATATTCTTGGTCGGATACAGGGCGGACAGATGGTCGATGCGTGGAAGACGCTGGGCAACCTCAAAGAGTGATTTTGATAGTAATTTGAGTGTCTCGCCATGATTTACTACGCTCTATTATGCGATGGTGAGATGCTAGGGTTCAGACCGGAGACCAAGTCGACTTACAATAAACATCACCTTCATCAGTCCCCAGGCTAATGAGACGTATTCGGGATGATGTTGGACAAAAACATCGAGTACTTGGCCATAATGGCATATTGATTCAGAAGCCTTTAACAGCCATTTGCGTGTTTTGGAGGCTTCGCTCTTAGCTTCGTACTTTGCGAAAGCATCGCTAACTGCTTTCTCAACGTCTTGTAACGACGACTTCTTCCCCAAAACAGCCTTCTCGTCACTGCTTAATGAATTGCTCTGTTCGAAGTGTTTCTTGACCGACTTGAAGGCCTCTTGCGCTATATCCGCTTTATCTGACAGAGTAAGCTTGTATGAAGTGTCTCATTGGCTAGTGATTGCTTACTCGCATCATCGCCCTTGTACCATGACTGAAAGACTTGGTCCACGGACATCGCGGTTGAGGATATTGGGATGAATGCTGATAGTGAATACCTTTTACGGAAGATATTTGACTCGAGTCTTAGAGACCAACGACAGAGGAAGAGAGGCGGCGCTGAAGGCTGAGAAATCACGAGGCATAATTATGATGACACCCTGCTGCAGCTTCATGCATACACCCTTGTCAGGCGCTTTTGCGGCTGAGTTTCAACTCCTCAGCCTGATTCATTCTCACCTCAACACCTCCTCATTTCATCTTATCATTAGTCACTTCGAAACAAATAACAAATCATGGACTCACCAACAAGAAGCGTATCACCTGGCCCGAAGAACAGGAAGGATAAGGATGACGAGAAGGATGATAGCGAGGAGGAAGACATCCATAAGCAGCTCAGCCGACTTCTGAGAAGAGAGGGTAATCTGTTTGCGAGACCTTCAATGTTGGCGTTACCTCGAAGACCGCGACCGGCGCCTTCAAACTCCCGGACAAGGAATCCTCCACAAAAGGCCCCCAAAGGAAGAATACCTCCACCGCCTCCCCCCATGGTTCTTCCCAGGACTCCCCGTGGTCAAGTGCAGATGGTTCCACATCCCCCACCACCTCCCATGGAGCGTTCTGGTCCTTACGTTCCCTATCCTAATCCTCCGCCTCCACCGCCTGCTACGGAGTATCCAAACGTACCCCCAGAACCTCCACGGTCACCTATACCTACTCCTATGCCACCTGTTGTCAAGCCCGCTCAGACACATTACACCATCTCTGAAGACGCTATAGGAGCTAGTAGTAGAGATAAGCTTGCAGCGATAGATAATGGACCTGTTATGCTAAATGGACCCAATGCTGGTATCAATGGCTTCACCAACAACTTCGCACCACCCGCTCCCCCAGCTCCCATACCAGTTCACTACAGAGCGGCTGGATCAACTCGAGGCTATCGAATCCCAACCTTTACCAAGGCCAACAAAGATCAAACAGAAGCACAGGCAAAGCTTTCTGAGCCAAACGTCCCTGGGCTTCAGCATGAAAGTCAGCCATCAAATGTGGGAAAGACAACCGACGCTCATGGACTTTCTCAGATACAGGAGGAGGGATCTTATGAATCTGCCGACGTTGCTGGAGAGGAAATTTCTTCCCATCAGATTCTCGTCGATGAGAACACATTACAGGCGTTAATCCAGCGCGTTGAGGAGTTGGAAGAAGAAAACATCACGCTTCGAGAAGATGCGGATAACGCCTCGACCGTTCCCATGGAAATGCCTGCCAAAGTTCAGCTCTTCTATTGCCTAGAAAGAATCGAGCTCGATGACGACAGTGTCGACGAAAGGAGTCGAACAGTCTATCTTTCTCCTCCTGAATGGGTAGTGTTTGGCGACGATGTCGACCTCAGGGGCCGATTCCCCATCACAGACCCCGGTGACTATGCCGAAGAACAAGGCGCGTCACTAATTGTTTACAAGTATTACTCGGTGGACTATCAATACGACGCGGTAAATGCAGCCAAGAGAGCAAAGCAACCGCTTCCTGAACCTGAACCAGCCAGTCAGGATGTCGTTCTAGTGACGGAAGAAATGGTTGAGGCAGTTGAAGCCTTGTTCGACCTCTTCCCCTCATTCAACGACGACTTTCCGTATGTCTTCGAGATGGGCAGCCTAAAGGACCCTCATCTCTGGTGGTACCACTGCCGAACTAGCTTCAAGATGGAGGCCTTGTCAGAGAGACAGGGCCAATTGGTTGGACTTCTCATTGAATGGATCGAAAGCAACTTCGCACCGCTTTATGATCAGATAGACGATCAGTTCAAGAGAGGAAAAGTCTCAAGCGACTCCATTGAGTTCTTGATACGGCCAGGAGATACACTCGTCGCAGATAAGAATGGTAGATATAGTGGACGCGTTGCTACCACTCGACCGGCTCCTCACAAACAGAAGAAGAAAACGGATGATTCAGATAAAGACCAAGAGAAACAGAGCACGCACACTTGGATTGTAGAAACACGTTCTTACGGATATGCAGGGAAGTTCTTTGCAGTTGATAAAGAGCTGTTCATTGACTTTCCACCCAAGTACAGAGGTGGGGAGATCAACATCACTGATCTCAATGTTATACCATTGTCATATGCAAAGCCAAAGGTAAAAGAGATCTTAAGACAACGAGGCAAGAGATTTTGGAAACTGCGCGAGAAAACGCTCATCTCATATGAAAGCAGTGATTCTGATAGGATACAAGCGGTAAGGAAGCTTCACTCTAGCTGACACATTGTACTGATACCCAGTAGGGACAACGGTTTATGGTAGACTTTGACACTTATAAGGAACTCCATCCAGGAAGCAGCTACATGAGACAAGAAGGTTATATATCAGGTCGGAAGCCTAACTTGCCAAAAGATGGAAGCGAGCCTGAGGAGCCTGAGATTTACTTGTTCCCGAAATTGATCCCAGGGTTTGACTTGAGGCGTAAAAAATGGGGTAAGCAACTTCCCGGAACAATTCCCGAACTTGGTATACTCACGGACATGTAGTTGATCTCGAAGTCGATCGAATTCGAGATGTCAGTTGGAACAAAGAGGCTTTCAAAAGTCTTGTCGCAGACGAAGCTATGAAGGAGCTTGTGCTCGCTTTAGTGACCAACCAGCTCGACGCTGAGAAGAACACAGATCTTATCGAAAGCAAAGGCAGTGGTCTCATCATGCTCCTGCATGGATCTCCAGGAACAGGCAAGACATTTACAGCTGAGTCTGTGGCCGAAATCGCCAAGAAGCCTTTATATCCAGTTACGTGCGGAGATATTGGCACTGAGCCTGCAGATGTGGAGAAGTATCTCGAATCTGTGTTCCATCTAGGCAAGGTCTGGGATTGTGTTGTCCTTCTTGATGAAGCGGAGGTCTTTCTTGAACAGCGCACTTTGCAAGACTTGAAAAGGAATGCGTTGGTGTCTGTATTCCTTCGAGCTTTGGAGTACTATGAGGGTATTCTCATCTTGACGACTAACCGCGTGGGGACATTCGACGAGGCCTTCAAATCACGTATCCAGCTGGCTCTACGCTACGAGAAGTTGAAGGAATACCAGCGATTGCAAATTTGGAAGAACTTCCTGGTAAGACTGAAGAGTCTAGGCGAGGAAGAAAGTATCGACTTTGACGATATTGAAGTGTATCTGGAAGAGCTGGCAAAGTATCCTATGAATGGGCGACAGATTCGTAACTCGATTACGACGGGACGGCAGTTGGCTAAGTATAAGAGGAAGAAGATGACCTTTGCGCATCTGAAGAGGGCGATCGATGTTGCGGACAAGTTCGACAGGTATTTGGCTGATGTTCAGGAGGGTGATATGGAGGAGTTCAGTGGGAGGGGGGAGAATGGACGGTATACGCCGGAGTATCTTGCAAGGGCTGATCAAATCCGATGAGCACACATAGGGAGACATGTTGGTATGAAAAGGGCATTGAAATGTTTTCGCAGTCGAACGTCACAGTCATCATGGGAATTGGACGCGACTATGGCCCCTTTACACGACCAGGTCGCTCAGAAAACCCGCGTCTATGGACGCCGGGATCCTCGATAAGTCTGCTATGTCCACAATTTCACGACTTTAATTCTCGGGAAGTAGGCAGACTCTGGTCACTCTGGTGACATTACGATTGATGATAACTACAAGTATATACAAGATAACATGGGACGATACCCGTTCAAAGCCTGAAAAACGACCCTAAACTCCAAAACTTCCATCCTACTTGCTGAGGCCATCGGACTCTGGCGGTCCCTTATACACATGTCTAGCATGCACAACATACCAAACTGCCGACATGGCCATAAAGCCAAAGAACACAACGACGGCGTAGTTCATGGTCACAGCGTTGACAGGAATGGCAACAGGCATTGAGAACAAAATCATCTCAAAGCAAATCCAGGCCAGTGCGATCACGTTGATAACCCAACCAAATTGCTTGCCGAACGTCCAAGGCGCAGTGTTGACTCCAGCTCGATTAGTGAGCAGGGATAGTAAAATAGGAATACCATACGAGCTAGCGAGACCGATGACACCGACAGCGATAAAAGCATTGAAGGCAGAGCTTGAGCCGAGGTAGATGAGACCCAGAAGCATCTCGATGATAGTCGTAAGGAGGAGAGCCATGATGGGCGTTCCGTGTCGCTTGCTGACTTTTGACCAGACTCTTGAGAGGGGAATGGCTTCATCGCGCGCGAAGGCCCATGTTGTTCGTGAGGCGGCGACGGTGATGGAGATGGAGCAGAAGAGGGTAACGATGAGGACGAGTGCGGTAAGGGCGATTCCGCCGGCTTGGGTTCCCATTACTTGATAGAAGATCATGGGGAGGACCTGGCCTAGTGGTGCTGCAAGGAGCTCTTCTAGAGGGGGAAGAGTTGCACAGATGGGGATGATCTGGTGATTGTTAGTTAATTGATGTGAAAGAGAGGATAGAAGTGTCTCACGAAGAACAAGCCTGCAATACCGCCGACGGGGACGCAGAGAGCGAGGGCTCTTGGGAGCTTGATTGTAACATCGCCGCATTCCTCGGCCATGGAAGTGATCATGCCAAGGGCGGAGAAAGTATAAGCTGATGGTAAGGCTCCAATCCAGAAGCCGAAATTTCCCCAGCCTGATAAGTTGGGATCGAAATTGCCCTTGGTAGGTTAGTAAACAAGCGACTGATCGGGGACTGCCGTACTTACGAGTGTGTAACTTGCCGAATGTCTGCCCTTATCTGCCTTCGTTGACAGACAAACACAGACGATGAAGATGGTAATGGCAGTGAAAGCTGCACAGAAAGTATCCACGGTAGGAAGGAATTTGTTGCCAAATGCGACAATGAAGAAGGTAAACACACAAAGTCCGTAGAAGATCAGTACGAGCTTCCACGGCTGCCAGTCGTAGTCGGGCAAGAAGATACTAATACCTCCAGCGAGAAGAGAAGCGAAACCAAAGTTGACGGATAATGTGATGGTCCAGTTTCCAACAAGCCATGTCCAGCCGGTGATGAACGACAGGACCGTTCTGTACTTTGGCGATGCGATCTGGAACGACCAGTAATAGGGACCAGCGGATGTAGGCCATCGAGCAGCGAGTTCGCCTAGTGAGATGGCGATGCACTCGTCGAGAATACAGACGATGATCCAGCCGAGAAACATGGTTAGTTGGCCACCGCCGTAGACGGAGTTGATAAGCGGTGCGCCGAAGCCATAGGGGATCTATCATCAATCAGCCACTGCATACAAATGAAGAACTTGGGGGGTACTTACAGCAGCAATTGCTAATGATTGGAAAAGAAGTGTAAACATTGATCGGTTACGCTTGAGTTCGGGCTTGTAACCAAGGGCCGTCAAGTCGGCAGCATCACCAGTATCACCAACTGCATGATCGTAGTTCTTTGCCTGCTCATGATCACTACCCTTTTCCGAGACACCTTTCTCGGCGTTATTCATATTGGCGATAACAGTAAAGAAACAATTAGGTCTGATGAAGTAGGTGGAATTGAAGTTGACGTTGACATGTAACGTGCGGCGACAGCATTGTATATAAACCTGACACACACACACACACAGAGAGAGAGACACACCCTTATCAGAAATTAAACCTTCTGTGACGCCTACTACACGGTGATATCACGAGCAACCCCCCTTCCCCAGATTCAAATTCTAGCCGGGACATTTTTGCCTAGAAAGTGTTAGTGTGGTGTAGCTATCACGGGCGCTGGTCTACCCCGCGCGCAGACCAATCCATTGGGTTTTCTGCACGGTAACTCAGCCCTGATAAGGAATGGTCTGTGTCGGTGACAAGATAAGAAATCCCAGTGATTGTGTAACCATGTCTCTGATGGTGGGCGAGCTGAACGGAATGTGGCTGCCAAGACGGGAAGCTCGATTGACCATCACAGGGATCTTGGAGTGATCTGCCGGTGGTTGGGGATATGAGTCTACTGCCTGAGCCTTAGAGTCTGAGAGTAGAGAATTGGGACTGTTTAGAATTGGGTATCGAACTAAGCAATTAAACACAGAACTACGTTTGGCCTCAAATCTAACCAAATACAGTCTCGTACTTTAAATCATCCATAACATCAAGCCAATGAATAGACCCTGGCACTGTTTCACAGTCATAATACGACCACACAGCCTGTAGTAACTCCCGCAGCACAACAATAGGCCCAGCAGCTGGACCATTGCCAAACCCTTTAAGTCGCTCAACGATAAACTCACGCGCCAAGTTAACGTCAGTAAAATGTTCTCGGTTAGAGTCTTCACTCAGTAAGAACTCCTCCGAGCTGGCGTCGAGGAGCTCTAATTGCGGTGGCTTTTCCTCAGCGCGTACCGTCTTACACCGCAATCCTGAGCCGACTCCGAGACACAGCAAGGGTTGCAGGCATCGGATCGACGAGGCAGGGATGTTGGATAAGAGGCCTGTGATGTGAAGGGCGAGTGACGTGGGCCATGTAACTTGTGTTACACTCCCATTAATCCTCTCGGGAAGTCTTCTCGACACAAGATCTGGAAATGTTTGGTACAGCTGTAGTAATGAGCAGAGTCGAAAGACCTCTGCAGCGTGGTGTAGATCGAAATTGATCTGGCCCTTGTTCGTGTAAGCATCTGCCGCGTCGCTGATGAGCTTCGGCACTTGCACAGACAAAAGCGTCTCTTCGAGGATTTGCGCCTCGTTAATGTCGATCATTGTCTGCCACATAACCTCATACGTCGGCGCAGTGCAGTTCCGCCAAGTATCCCGCGATCTGCGACACAGCGACATTGACTTTCCAAACAAAGCAATTATCTTTGGCGGAACACCCGTCCAAGGATGAAGAACAAAGTCATATGGCGGATACGTCGCCGGTGTCCATTCTGTAAGCGTGCTGATGTCGTCTTTTGTGCTTGTCACGATGCTGCGGACGGATTCTTCGTAAATCAGGCATTCTTTGAAGAAGCCGACTAGACTTTGATCTTGTTTTGAGAGGTGCTCGGATCGCATTTCGAGAAGGGCCAGTATTACGCGCACGTGTCGTAGATATTGCAGACCAAGTTGTTTGTGATCCATCCAGCAAAGCGATGAGCTCAGACAGAACAGTGATATGATAAGCGCGTGAGGTATCGTGGTGACACTATTTGGCGATGCGAAAAGATCTTTGAGTTCCTGAATTATAGCCTCGGTCGCTATTCGCGGGGCCGATGCGGCGATTTCTTGGATCTGAGGTTGTCGCTGTGAGAGAGAAGCAGCAGCCATGCTCTGAAGCGAGTAGAACAATGGCCTCGAGGAACCCCAGAGGGAGGATCCTAACCGCCGGAAAGGGTTGGTAGGGGAGTCGTATGCTGCCCATGAGCCGCAGACAGATTTGAACCAGAGCTCGATTAGGAACGTTGACGGTTCAGAAATGGTTGTTGGAGTATTCACTGCTTTATAGCATGATGAGCGTCGTCTGTAGGCAGTGAGGGCTTGCTCTTCGGCTTCTTCGGGGGTCCTCGGCGTTGGATCTTGGGGTAGTAGTATGAGAGGCATGTTGTTTGAAGACGCCGTGCTGCCTACGGCGTTAGGTGATGTCAATGTTGAACGCCGTCGAGAAATGATGCATGGCTGGCCACAATTCGTAGCTACATCAGCTGTACTCTCAAGGTCCTTGGCTTCTTGACAGGTAAGACTTGAGTCCCCAGGCAAAAGTGCAGGAACCGATGGCACTGCAACAGGACTAGAAGCCTGTTGCGAAGTGGTAGACGACCGTCTGCTCTGCGGTGGAGATACTGTCACATCAGAACCACGACGTTGAACCGACTCAGATGCAGCAAAAAAGAGTTGATTGAAACCAGGAGGATCACTCGTCTTGTCCTTTCGCCGCTCATATTTGGTGGACCACTTGAGAGTCTGCTGATATCCCGGACAAGTAATTTTTCTCGCAATACAATTATTACAGCTAGGCTTGCTTTCGTCACACTTGAGCTACAGATGACAGCATTAGTGAGAATAGGGTAAGCTCAGCTGATCCGGATATACTTACCCTTTTGCTCTTACAGGCCCTGCAGCCAGAGCGGGACTTTGCTTGACCTTTCATATTGTCATGTCATTACACGAAGAAAAAGCTAAGATGAGAGAGCTCCACGAGTAAAAGAGCTCTTGACCAGCTGCCCTTGGCGCGTATCCACCCCCGGATTTCACATCCTGGCATGTACCGAGGAGCCAATAGGAGGGGAACCGTTGGAGATGAGAGATCGGCGTAGCTCGTGAGAATGAAGCTATACCCAAACAAGATAAAAAGTCCCTGCTGCTATCTACGGGACGGGCGGGGTTGTCTATCTCGCTGATAGGAATGCAGTGATCATGAGGACACTGAGATAGGGTTTTGATAATTGATTGCTACGCGAGAAGTTGGCCATATCGTGTAAAGATACCATGAATGGTCAAGTTACCCTCTCCCTTCTTAGCTTTACATCCATGATAGTGACCAAACTGTCGGATATCGGTTGGGCTTATCTTGGCACACCTAATTCCTAGGCGTCAACAGTCAACTAATGCAACTTAACAGCACATGGTGGCCTCGAGTCTCATTGTTGCGCCACAAGAATCGAAGAGTAAGATCTCTGTAATCATTGGTTCTTCCGTATCTGAAAATGCAATATTTTGATCCTTTTGTAACAAGAAATATACATTACAATGATGACCGGTCCGTATACTCCAGTCAATTTTCAACCCCTCAATATCGTACCAAACCCAACCCACCACTCAAGAAAATATGTAGAAGATAATGTAGAGGTATTTACCAGCCTCAGTGTGTACCCCGACCACCAACATCATCACCATCCTTCTCATTAACACCCCTGACAACTTCACGCGTCTTACCCCACTTAAAGTCATCAGAGTGAAACAAAGAATAGACCAGAATAATAATGTTCATAAAAGGCGACGTGAAGAGATGCATGACATAGCCTACAAAATACTGCGCGCGCTCGAGGTTGTTGCGTGGAAGCCAGAAGCCAATGCAAAAAGAGTAAAGCTGCAAAAGATGTTAGCCAAGCTTTCTTGGCGTGAGATTCGCTGCAGGGGTAAAGTGAAGTGTGGTGTGACTTACATAGCGGAAGAATAATACGCAGATGAGACCGAGGAACACGGGGTCTTGCATCACCTCGCTACCTCGTTTGGCGAAGACGATGAGGAGTTCAACAAAAGCGGCGATGATGAAAGGGGTGATTGCCCAGGTTATAACGGCGATGAGACTCTGCAGACGCTCGATGAGGATGATGCCGGGGCGGAAGATCATGACGAATTCGTTGGAGATACTACCCAAAGCCCAACGCTTGCGCTGGGATAGAAAGACTTTCCAGTCTTGAGGGACGATTGTCATGGCTTTGGCGCGGAGGGCTTGGGCGGTTTGCTTGCCAGGGAAGAGACTGAAGATGATGGAGGCGTGTATACTGTCTTCAGAATAGTTACCCATGATGTGCTGTGTCATGATGTCGTTTGGCTTGGGACAGTATCCAAAGCGCTCGCGAAGAACAGCATCGCCAAAAGTAGCTTCATCAACGCGGATGAGTTGACAGCATCCGGGAAGACAATTGACTTTTCCAGTGATGCGAGACTGAAACATTCGTCGAAGGCCTTGAGTCTGAGAATACTCAACAGACTGATACAAAGACCAATATCCCCAATTGTGACCATCAAAGTCAACGCAGACATGGCCACATACACCAACTAGTTTAGGGTTCTTGCGAATCTCCTTGATCATCTCCCAGATACAGTATTCATCAAACACAGTATCAGCATCCATACCGCAGAGGTACGTGATATCATCAAGACCAGCGTTGATGAAGTTGTTGCCGATGTATTCGAAGAGCTCATTGTTGAACATGGTGACGATGTTCTCAGAACGTTGCTTGAAGTGGTAAATGAGAGAGCGCGCGAAGCAGAGACTGTCGCGTTTGCCCTGGTTGTACCGCTTTCCGACGAATACGTACGGAATGCCCTTGTAGAAGCCAGTTTGTGTCTTGACAGGCATGAATAAACCGTCTCGGGCACGATATCCATTTTCGAAGGTTCGAGAGGGACCAGGCTCGAGAATATCTTGGAGAAGATAATCTTGTGTGGTCTTTTCCATGCCTGGACCTCGAACATTTCCATCAACAACGATGAAGATGACACGAGGATGATTATCAATGTTCTTCTGCGCAATAAGCGAATCAAGAGATCTTGTCAACTCCTGATACGTCTCGTTATAGCACGGCAAAAGCAACACCATCTTCTCCGGCTCAGTAGGAATATTCTCCTCTCTCTTCCACCAGCCCAAGAGAACATGCGTAATAAACCAATGCAAGATAATACAAATACACATAAACGACTGAAGAACGGTGTTGGAGCTCAAGAGGACGAGGAAGAAGTAGTACACCTGGTAGTACTTCCAACCAACGTAGATGAGAGCGCCATTGATGGAGGCGAGACCGATAATGAGACTCCACTTCTGAAGACGCAGCATGCTCTTGGACATCTTTTTGAGCTCTTCGTCCGAGTCCCATCTGAGCTTAGCTTCTTCTTGCATGATGGAAGATGTGAAGGAGAGGTTCGATTCGTTGCCGTTGTTGGTAAGCCAGGAGGCGTGAGTTACGCCCGACATTGGGGTTTGGGCGCCTGGATGGAAGCCGCCGTTGATGCCTCGGATAACAGACTATAGCCTGTTGGGATAGAACTCATAGAGTAAGGTGTTTAAGGGGACATACTGAATCTCTGGAGATTGTTCCGCTTGGCCTGAGGGGGATCTGACCGTGGGATGTTGAAGGACCAGATCCACCACCATATGGCAGAGCAGGCATCTTTCCTTTGTGGAAAGACATCGGATTGCCTGTCTCCGAAGATGATGATTCCCTGGCGGAACTTGGAGGCACGAGGTTGGCCATTGCAATGGTTGACTTGGAACTGTTCGATCAAAAGCGTGAGCTAGAGAATTCAGTATATGCTACGACACAGGCTCAGGATACTTACACTTCGAGCGAATACTAATTAAGAACCTGGAGCCGAGTTTGTAGACCGAAGCAACGATAGTAACGAGAAACAAAAGCGAGTGACAAGGTCAAAGACCCGGTGAAAGAACACCCTTCCAACAGAACCCAAAAGCGAGTGATGAGTCTATCTCCTATCGAACAAGAGACCAGCTTCAAAGGTCGGGGGATATTGAAGCTATAGCAAGATCTCTCCAGCACAAAAGCACTAGTCCCCAAAAAACAAATATTACAAAGGCCTCACACTGCCGTCCAGCCTCACCGTTGGTCCTCACGAGCATAACACGACAGCACACGAGAGAGAGGGGGCGGCCGCGCGGGATCTCCGCTGACCAATGCTTCCATCACGGGAGACCAAATTTTACAAGAATTGGAAAAAGTAATAGTCCTGAAATGGAGACCTTGCATATGCCCGTAGTACTAGCACGGGTGAAGTGATCAACGGGAGACGCGCAAGATCCTTGATATCAGCTGCGAATACTCGGCCCGTGGCTATTTTTGAAATAGGCTACTGAATAGGAAAAACGGATTTGCTTGGTCAGATGCAGCCAAGGCAGCGGGAGAGTACCTGAGTGTTGGCATTTCAGTTTGTCGTGTCACCGCAAATCTCACCCGAACCGTATGGGGTGATTATTTCGGGATGAGGCCTGTAGAATAGAGATGCGTGGATCTTTTACTTGTTGAGATTCAATATCAGAGTGGCCTCGATGCATTGGCATGTCATTGCAAGGAACAGGGTATGTATATCTAGTATTTCGGGTCTTTGCAGAGAGGAGGTAGATCTACATGTCAGAATACGAGGCTCTCAGCTTGACAGGATACGTGACAACTCAAGGCTGGCAGTATCAAGCTGAATTTTCTGCTGTAAGAAGACTATGGAACAAGGCATTGTCCGTAAGCTGAAAAGCTCCGCAGTGCCATCACGACAAATTCCCAGTTCAGCACGCAGTATACCTCAACACCATCCAGAACCTTCTCCCACAACACCTGCAGTGAGATATCAAGATCCCGCTTCAAGCTTAAACTTAAGCCAACGGCCCAACCCGAACAGACACGGCCGGACCTGCAGTAGCCCACTCATCCACACCACCAAGCAAACGCATTATACAAAAGCACCATTATATGCAGCCACACTTTTGCCAGCAAACTCAGCACGCAATATGCAAGATTCACCGAGAAGATCTCCGCAACCCGATTGCCCAGCTAGCCCAGTTATTAACCTACACATCCTAGTCCTCCCCGCCCGCTACCCTAGTATCTACAAACGCATCCCGTCCTTCATGCACATCCCAGTCTTTCGCCTACATATCCCAGTTTCTTCCCAATATCACGCCAGGATATCCCGGTCACGGACAAGATATCCCCGCTGTGTAACCGTCTACGTCCAGTAGCATCCCGAGATGTTGTGTAACACTCGGAATGCGGAACCCCACGCCGATCACACTGCGTTGGTTGGTCGTTTGCAAGTTAGGCTTATCCAGTAAGAATCGAGACCTGGTATATGCAGGTCAAGGTGACGCCATGACGCGTTTCTTGTGGTGATACAGTGGATATAGTCCTAAACTAGCTGCATGGGTTTCTATTTCAGGAGGCTCTGCATGTTTAAATGCACGTTTGATGTTGTGAGACATCAGACTCGTACTCTCAGCAGGAGTGAAAATTTATCTGAAAAAAGTTCCATGCAGCTCATGTTCAGCTGAAAGCACGCAATATAGATTAACTCAATAAGATTGAATGCAGAATTGCGGTCAAGCATACCAATTAAGTCTAAATACAAGCTAAAGAGGTCCACACGTGGACAATTAATGATCCTGGAAGGATACAAGAAAATAAACAAGAATATCCCGACAGCTTCCACTGTCTTACCCTCTCCGCAAGCCTCTCCCGTCTGAGTCACAACATTAACATCCTATTGATGGAGAAACTTGCGCCTCAGTTACACTGTCCAAAGCTCCCCTGGCAGCCAGCACCGCAGTGGGCAGCACTATTGCCGCTGTGTACATGTCAGTTGGATCTAATATCTTAGTCCAGGGGGGATACTTACCAGTACCCGTACTGGGAGCAGCAGGTCTTGTCACCGTAGTTTCCGCATGATGCCCTGACACCTGGACCACAAAGACCGTTGGTGGTGTCGTGAATCTCACTTCCGGAAGGCGTGCACGACCCAAAGTCGGTATCACAGCCTGTTCCACAGTAGCTTTCACTCGATCCGCTAGATAATGTTAGCACACTCGAAATCTTTACGCATAGAGCGGGGGAAGACGTACCAGTAGCCATACCAGGAACAGCAGCTTCCGAAGGCTGACCCCTGACAAGTATAGCCTGTGTTACCACCACATCTCTGGTTTGGGGAGATTACAAGGCCACCAGTGGCAGTAGCTGTGCTCGTTGTCACCGACACGTTGGTAGGAGGGACAGTTCGGGTAGGGGTAGCCGACTCAGTCGATGTGACATCTCGGCCTCGAGAAACAGTTCGGTACCAGTTCTCCCGAGGGTCACCGAGACATTCTCCGACAGTCACAAGCCTGTATCCACGATCTTGGGCAGTATCGATCATGAAAGCAGTCAAATTGTGAACAGTCTGATCATGGACATCATGCGCCAGAACAATGTACTGGTTGTTGTCCGAGTTAGACGAGACTCCAGAAGAATAGCGATCCTTGGAAATTTGGATCAAATCAGGACTATCATTTTCGTAGTCCTTCGTGTCAATGTTCTGGTCCACGACATGGTAGCCAAGTTCGGACATCTCATCGAGGCAACCAGATGCGGCGTTGCACTCGAGGTATGGCGGCCGCATGTAGGTCGGAATCCAACCAAAGAGATTTCGGAAGGCCATCTCATTATAGATCATCTCAGATCTTCGGATAGTGCTGTTGACCTCGTTGAGATTGCGATGAGTCCAAGTGTGGCTGGCAATGTGATGACCTGCAGAGTACATGCGTCTCATCACAGCGGGCCATGGGTTGGACGAGTCATCGATATGTCCCTTTGCCCTGTTGTTACCGGCCACAAAGAAAGTGGCCTGGATATCTCTTTCAGCCAGAAGATCCAACAGGTCATTGGTATAGTCAAGAGGACCATCATCAAATGTTAGAGCGATCACACCGGGTGTAGTGCAAGTTGTGATGACAGTGCCTATTTCTGCTGTAAGCATCTAATGATGCAGTCAACCATTAGATTTGATGCAAAGACATACCATACGGGACATTGCCAAGCTGTGGTCGAGAAATCCCTTCAGTGCTGCTTCCACGAGGCCCAAAACTGGTCTCAATGTCAGCTTCATGTCCGTTACTGCAGTACGAGGACTTGGAAGATACAAGATTTTGTCTGTGATTCCCAAGCTTCAGATCGCACTTACAAAGTATCACACGAATCGCTGTACTCGAGCTGGCAAGCAGAACCACCACAAAAGTCTCCGGTTGTTCCGCAGAAGCCACTCTCTGAACAACATGATCCAGGATTGCACGACCCAATCCCAAGACCACACTCAGCACGTTTCCTCAACTTCGAATCGCGCAATGACAAAAGATCATCGGCTGCAAAGACTGGCCCAGACAGAACAGTCCCTGCATGGAACAACAGGGAAGCAAGGGTGACGGGAAGGCTGGTCTTCATTTTGAGCGATAGTGATGAAACTGAAGCAATATACTTGGAACGAAGAAATGTAAAATGATGAGTTGAACGAGTGGCGATGCGAGCGGCCGATGGGTAGTTGTATGAAGCCTTGATGGAGTTTATCTACATGGGGCACGCGTAACTGCAGCTCCTGAGCCAGATAAACATCCGACTTAAATTAAGAGGGTTTGGACGCCTAAATTCTGCACCTTGAACACGAGAGACTGTCAGCCGAGTTGAATGTACTGGCCCGGCAGCCTAGGCCTCTTACCAGGTCACCTAATGGTCAATGAGAATCCACGTTGAGATCAATATCAGCCCGCAACAACAAGTCAGCCATCGTCAGGTGAGGCCACTGTCTCTGATTTATTGTTTTCTCTTCGGGCAATTGCATGTCAATGGTGCTCTGATTTGACAATGTGAAGAATATTCGACTTGCAGATATTGACCCATTGCTGCCACACTCGTTAGCAAGGCTTGATTGCGTCTTCAGGTTTCCAATATTCTCATCAACGCGGATGTTGATGAGGTGGCTCTTGATTGTGATGATTCGCTGACAAGAACTGACAGTGTCCAGGATCAATGCTATCAGCCTCAAGGCCGTGGAGGAAACTTTCCCCAGAGACACCCAAAAACGCGGATCACCTGCAGCTAACCTTGCTTTTGCAGCGTCTCCCAGTCGGATTATCCGAGTTTTTCTTGGCGCATATACTCGTATTCGTCCCATTAAAATGTCTCTTGTGTATCGTTACACAAGGTCCAGAATAGTTCAGAAGGGTGGCTGCCGATTCGAAGACGCTTGTTTGTTCGCATCCTTGTCGTGATAAAAATATGAACCGCCACCGGGACACAAAACAGGGACACTGAGCTTAATGCCCGTCGGGAAGAAACTGACGTGTTCTGTCAGCTTGTGTAACAGCATTCAGCTTGACTTCAGCAAGCCATGCCAACATCCCAGGCGAGATAGACTTGCCAGGTTCAAGGCTGTTCCGTTTTCCGCTGTCGGGTTGATGAGCAGTTTCTGGCCCCTCATTGAAGATCTGTTCCTAATATTGTCCTCGACCGTGTCACAGTGAATATACTGCCAGCATCTCATATGCAATCGCCCTCAAACAATTCACGTTGTCCCGTCAAACGCATTAATAACCCCAGGATCCTTGTGAAGCCGTCTTGGCATCGGAAACGATACTCAACAGCCCGCAAGCTTGAGTTGAGGCTTCATCCCCTGGTTGCTCAATCATATCCTCAACGCAATAATTTCAGAGATCACGCAGTCAAGCCAGCAAGAATACTTTCATCCATTGAGCCAATAATCGGTCCAATAGTATCAAGCACGGCCCAGCATGCTGACATATCCTTGCTTGGAATTTTATCCGCGAAATAGGGTAAGAATTGACTGATCTTCAACCTCGACATACCCTCGTCATCCTGTACAACAGTTTAACTGAGCTAGGATGTCAGGTCAGGCACGTCAGCTGGAATAGATGCAGTGCTTCCAGGCTAGTTGACTCCTGCATAGGATACAGGGGATTAACCAAGGCATCGGTGAGGCTGTATTGGTCCTCGCAAGTTTCCTCGAGTTGGGATTGCGGAGTGGCGGTTGCTAGTTTCAGTCTTTGTGACTTCGCAATCACGTCTTGGTTGGTGCAAAGATCTTGCGTGGCCAGATGCATTCGTGCGGCAAACTGTTCAGGGGCAATTCCTGTCGTAGGCCAAGTTTCCACTTGAGGGTCGGAGTATCGTGTCAGAAAGTTCCGGTTACTGAGGCCTGACGCCGCACGGTATAGCCGTTGAATGGGAACAGAAAAGAAAAAGTTCTCGATTCATCGGTCGCAGTGTAAAGCCAGAAATGTAGATGGATCGCTCGATACGAGCCGATAGTCGTTCATTGATGATACATATTCTCCCGTCGAGCCCCGATGATTCCTCTGGATCTTCACTTCACCCCATTCACTCGTTAATTGTCGATCGTTATCATCATGGCTCAAATTCTTGCTGAGAGCCTCCTTGTTCGGGGTCTTCCTTTTGTGAGTCATGAGCCAGAAACCAAGTCTTGGAACGTTTCCAGTCGAGAATACTACGACATCACTCCCCCAAGTGAAATTTCAGAGACAGAAGATGTCTTCAACGTGGTGTCCAAGCCCATTGATGCCACTGCTGAACCTCTTGTTGCTGTCATTGGGGTCGGCTATGTTGGCGAGCATCTAGTCGACGTTTTCTCAAAGAACCACGACGTACTTGGATACGATGTATCAGAAGCTCGAACTCAACAGCTGGCTCAGAAGCAACCTGTCGGCAGTCGTGCCAAGTTCACGTGCAAGCCTTCAGATCTTGCTGAAGTCACCCACTTTCTCATCTCAGTACCGACTCTTCTGATTGATCACAAAACGATCGATTCATCATACCTCCGGAGTGCTCTGGGCGTGGTCAAGCTCCACGGTCGTCAAGGCGCTGTGGTCGTGGTGGAGAGTTCGGTGGCAGTGGGAATGACACGCGCTCTTCTTGGCCCTCTAGCAAAAGAGCGTGGGTTCTTCGCAGGCATGTCTCCTGAACGCGTTGATCCTGGTCGCACCGAGCCGCCAGCTCACTCCATACCCAAGATCGTGTCTGGACTTGACGACGTGGTCCCGGGATCTCTTGATGCTATCATGAGGCTCTACTCGAAGAGTTTCGATCACGTTGTGCCAGTGTCGAAGCCAGAAGTCGCCGAGATGATGAAGCTGTATGAGAACTGTCAGCGTATGGTTTGCATCGCCTACGCCAACGAGATGGCCGATGCTTGTGGTGCTCATGACATCGATCCGTATGAAGTTTGTCGCGCAGCTGCCACCAAACCATTTGGCTACCTCCCGTTCTCACCAGGCCTTGGCGTTGGTGGTCATTGCATTCCAGTCAATCCATGGTATTTGCTTTCCAACAGCAAATTTCCTCTTCTTCGGGCAGCGTCTGAGAAAATGCGTGATCGTCCTTCCGAAATCGCACAACGCGCTGTGACGCGTCTCTACAGCGTTGACAGGAACGGTCTGCGGCCACGCGTTCTTGTGGTTGGCATTGGCTTCAAGCGTGGGCAGTCACATCTTGCTAACTCCCCTGGTCTTGAATTGGCGAGGCGTTTGGTTGAAACAAGCAAGGTCGATGTTGCCTGGGCTGATCCTCTCGTGTCGCAAAACTCTGTTCCTCAGATTCCACGACTTGATGAGGCTGAATGGACTGTCGAGGCTCTTGAACGAGATTTTGATATGATTATTGTCGCTTTTCGACAAGAGGGTCTCGATTTTGACGTGCTGGAACATGTTCAGGGAGTTGTTGTGGAGCGCTGGTGTCCTTGAATGGAAAAAAGACGGTTCGACTCATTCAGGATGGAGAGCTGCCTACTCTACCTAAGTAAGAGAAAACAAGCAACGTATACGACACACACAAACTGCTTGCTCTTCTTTCATCGGGCATTGATTCTTCAAATGGAAGGTTTTTCCTATGTACCTATTTTTGCCTTTAATAAGCTTGGTTGTGCAGGGTTCGGTTGATACGCAGTAGTATATTTCATCCATTGTAGGGTAGCTCATCACAGTGCCTCATGTCCCGTGAGAATTACGACAGACTACCTATCCGCCGGGATGCAAGACCTCTAACATTAAATCAAGTTGCTAAGAATATTTAGTCTGAGATCCGCTAAATCTATGCTAAGTCTACCTAAGGTTTTTGTCACTTAGGATAGAGGTCCTAAGTTTTATTGCATCCCCTTGCTATCGTAACAAGGAAATCCATCGTCTGCTGCTTCTTGCCTACCTAAGGTACCTAGGACTTGATACTTGACAAATCCAGCAACTGGAGGAAGGCACTTTCATGTCTTTCGTCTTTACAGGAAATTCGTTCTGGGATGATCTTCTTCTCCATCAATCTTCATCACAATAACAACAGCTCTACTCAATTAAACCATATCCCCATCTTCGTATCACAACCATGAGTTCCTCAGTTCCTATGCCAACAGCTCGCCAAGGTGCGTATCTATTTTCGGGAGAAGTATGAGGATTAACAGAAGTCAGCGGAGTTGCATGATCGTTTCAATCAATACCTCAGTCTCGAAACAAATGGCCCTCCTCTCAACGCATTGAGGGCGGCTATGGAGCTGATCGAGGAGGAAGGTCTAAATCCTTACCATGCTGCACACTTGCGCATCAAACTGGCTGGACTTCCCAAAGTGGGAGTCTACCATGCCAAAAAGGCTGTCAAAATTCTCACACAGCTGAAGGAAACCGATGAAAGCATTGCAGACAAGTTGCAGGAGGCACGGCAAGTCTTGTTAGAAAGGCAAAAAGTCGAGGAGGACTGGCAGGAGTATGAGAATGATTTGTAAGTGATATACTGCTTCTGGACTCCTAGTCTCTAATTTTTTGTAGGCTATTAGAAAACGGCGGAACGGTAGACCGCGAGGCGATTTTACATCAACGTTTTACTGAATACTTTTCCAACATCAAACAGGAGCAAAGTTCTGACAGATTGAGCACAGACGAGCGGAACACTTTGTTTGACTTCATAGCTAAAAAGCGGAGGACCGCCGATTCGGGCAGTGAGAATGAGAAGGACGAGGAGGAGAAGGAGTCGAAAGATTTGCATGAGGAACCACAGTTGTAATGGGCTCCATATCATGCTAGGACTCTGTATTATGTATACTTAACGGCATAAAGCAAGACCGCACTCAAATCCAATTTGTTGTGCACATTGAATAAGAGATTCCGCGACTCAGAGTGTCAATTGAGAGGCCTGAGAATAAAACAAGGCTTATGGTGCAATGGAATTACCTCCATGACCTCTTGGCAACTGCGGTTTGGTCGTGCCCATGTTATCTCCGGTCAAGATCAAGAATTGCCTGAATCGTGCTTGAGGCGTTAATTTGAACTTCTTGATTGGCTTAGCTTTGGAGTCTAGACCACGACGACCCTGGCTCACACCCTTGTCGATCGAGTCAAAAGTTGGGGACATCCTGCCACCGTGTAAAGACTCATAACGACAAAGGAACTTGTCAATAGATTGTTGAATTGTTGTTCGTACCATATTTCTCTCAAGCAGTGGCCTTGCGTTGCGGCATTCACGAAACATCAGGCAAAGTTTGGATCATGCAAAATCGTGGTTTCATTCGCTCATGTCTTCAAATTACTCCTAGACAATTTAATTACCCCATTAAATCCTCTTCAAGCCTCTAAAATTTGGGCATATCATACAAGTCCTCAGGGTCTGCCATTTGTTAGCGCTGAACTTTTGGTGCATGGAGTTTACTTACCCTTGCCCTCGTCCTGAATGTATTTCTTAACCTCCGCAACTCTGTCGTCAATCTTCTTGAGTGTCTCGTCAAGCTTGGCCTTGATCTTGTCGTTTGACTCGGCAGCGCCCTTGAGCGCACGCTTAGCGACGTCGAATCGGCTGACCCAGTTGAGGAGCATCATGTCGAATGGTGTGGTGGTGCTACCCTCCTCCTTGTATCCCTCCACTGTCATGCGGTGTAGACCAGGGCGTCCGAAGAGAAGGCCCTGGAGCTCAGCGGCGTATCCGTGGTAGTTGAAGCATACGGCCTTGTCCTCCGTGAACATATCAAGGAAATCAGCACGGCTGAGTGCGTGTGGGTGACGGGATTCAGCGGCCAGAACCATGAGGTCGGTCACGTTGACAACCCGGACTCGAAGCTCAGGGATCCAGGCGCGAAGGATCTCAGCAGCCTTAACAACCTCGAAGGTAACCTCAACACCAATACCAGCGATCACAACGTCTGGCTCCTTGCCACTGTCAATTGAGGCAAACTCCCAGATGCTTGCGCCCTTTCGGCAATGCTCAGCAGCCTCCTCGGGAGACAAGAAGACGCCAGTGGGCTGCTTTGAGCCAATCATGAGGTTGACGTAGTTCTTGGATTTCAGGCAATGGTGGATGGTGCTGAGGAAGCAGTTGGCATCGGGAGGGAGATAAACGCGTGCCGCCTCAGCCTTCAGGTTGAGAACAGAGCCGATGAAGGATGGGTTCTGATGAGAGAAGCCGTTGTGCTCTTGACGGGCCCAAGTGCTGGTTTCGATATAGTTAATTGAGCTGAGATCGCCTCGCCAGTTTGTTTCGCGCGCGATCTTGTTGAACTTGGAGTACTGCACCATCATGGTATGGATGATGCCGAGGAAAGACTCATAGCTTGGAAAGAGCGCCGTTCGGCCAGTGAGTGTGTAGCCCTGATAGCTGTTAGCATAAACCGCCGAGTTCAGCCCAGAATACTTGCCTGCATCCATCCTTGGCAGCAATGCTCGGAGAGGATCTCAATAACTCTGCCGCCCTGGGCGCGAGAGAACTCATCCCACTGGAAGTTCCGGCCTGTGTTCTCAAAGACTGCACTGAGCTTGTTGCTCTCCAGTTCATCAGGAGAGAAGATACGGAAGCTCTTGGGGTTCTCCTTGATGACGTGGTTCAAGAAATCGCCAGTTTGCTTCATGCAGCTGTTTTGCGAAGCCTTCTCCACTGCAAAAGTCTTCCAGTCAGGAACCTTCAATTGCTGATAAGGGTCGTATGTTTTCTTAAGCTGTCCAAGTCGCTTTTCATCCTTTTGAGGAATGATCTCCAGGATACTGTTAGCGGGCTTTCCGTCCTTGAGTAAGTGGGCTGTATCGTAGGTCTTGAGCCAGTCTTGGAGAATCTTGAGGTGCTCCTCATCTTTGCTGGCGTTGGGGACAGGGATCTGATGAGAGTGGAAAGATCCTTCAATGAACTCGCCGTCTACCTTCTTGGGACCTGTCCATCCTTTGGGTGTTCGAAGAACAATCATTGGCCAGCGCGGCTTGACAATGGGCTTTCCATCTCGAGCTGCCTTTTGGATCTTCTTGATCTCGTTGGTAGCCCACTCCAAAGCACCCGAGAGTTCGCTGTCGATCTCTTCAAGAGTCTCCACGATCGTTGGCTGGTATCCATACCCGGCGAACAAACTGGAGAGTTCCTTGTTGTCCATGCAACCATAAATCGTCCTCTCGCTGATCTTGAAGCCATTCACATGCAGAATGGGAATAACGGCTCCAGACTCGGCGGGATCAATGTACTTGATGGAGTGCCAAGCACTAAACAGTTAGTAAATGCCATAAAAAGATGTAAACAACTTACGCTGCGGTAGGACCACTCTCGGCTTCACCATCTCCAACAAGACAAGTGACAATCAGGTCAGGGTTATCCATGACGGCACCAAACGAAACAGCTAGGGAGTAGCCTAGCTCACCACCCTCGTGGATAGATCCCGGAGTTTCGGAGTTGATGTGACTGAACTGGTTAGCTTGGTTTTATCTCGACGTTTAACACTTGTCTCACCTAGGGAAGCCTCCAGGAACCGAAAACCCGGTAATGAGGTTTCGCAAGCCATCCTTGCTAACGCCGTACTTCTGGGGGAAGAATCTCTCGAGAGATCCCTCAAGCCAAAGGGATGCCAAAGCAGCAGGAGCACCATGACCGGGGCCAATAACAAAGATCATTTCCAGATCATGATTGCGGATGAGGAGGTTGAGATGCGACCAGACTAAGATAATGCCTGGGCATGTTCCCCAGTGTCCTTTGAAGCATTAGCTAGGCACCAAAGTGAGCGATGTTTGCATACCCAATAACCGTGGCTTGATATCTTCTGCCTTCAAGTCTCTCTCAAGTAAGACGTTGTCTTTGAGGAAGATCATGGCTGTCTTGGCGTTAGCCACATGCGCCGCACTAAAAGACATCACTTACACCCTGCAATATAGCATGCCGCATGCTGGAAATCATTGAGCGATTGCGCGATCTTCTTGTCCAGCTGCTTCTTTGGCACCTTGAGTGCCAATTCCAGAGCTACACCTGGAAGATGACTGTCCAGCGGAGCCGGGTTAGGGCGATCGATCACTTCACCTGGCATCTTGGGTTTGAGATCAAATTTGGATTTGATGGTAAGCTGGACGGAGATTCACGAAACCGAGAAAGGGAAGAGAAATGTCAGTCACATAAGGCACACAATATTACATCGGTTGAAAAACCGGCAGTTTTTTACTCTACATTGATTTCTCTTAAACTGTTTGATAGTGACGCGGTTTCAAGCAGGGAATGCTGCTATATCGATGACGTACATTGACGTCGCTTTGATAACTGCCCCACGTAACAACTTGGCTCAGATGGGATCTGTGAAGCAACATATCAGTAACGGATATGTCGGATATTAACAGGAGATAAAATGTTGAAGAAACTATAAACTTTAAATTCCAAATGAGGCTTTTTGGCTTGCATGGACGGAAATATTGAAAATCGACCCGGCTATATGGGATTGTCTTGCTTGTTGAAAGTTTGCTGAAGATCAATATAATTCGCCGTCTCGGAGATCCATAGAAAGACAACAATCCCTGCTGAATCCAGAATTGTAGCGGTCATCGCCTTAAGATTCCACATCAATTCTCCATTACAAACCAGCGTCGGCCATTTGTTGAGCTGTTTCAATGGCAGCTCAGGCAAGTGTCAAGCAGATACGGAAAGTGGGGGACACAAAAACCGGAGCTTTCGTTCCTGGTGTAACAGCAAAAGCACCTCCTTCCCAAACCCAGATCGCGATCGCATCAGAAAGTGCATTCCATATTTTCTCGTTGGAAATTCTGAGCTTCTCATAGGTCAATCATGTTTGTTCCTGACGAAACATGACGACTTTTCTCAACAAGTCGTCCCATCGTAGCTGACAATATCCCCAGTCCGCGGGGAAAGATGAATCGACAACCGCGTGTGTGACGTAAAGTTAACGTGCTCTGAAGTCGGGCAGCTTATGGGTACTTGATCTCAAAACATTACAAAAGGCCTCGAAATCCGGAATCCTTCGAGCCTAATCTTCAGTGAATCATTCTTTGTTTACTCAGGAATAACGACCACGATTCGACATGACCGAGCAAGTTACTGGAGCTATCAAACACGCAGTCATGGGACACAGAAACGACAAGATCGATCAGCTCAAGGCCAACATTGTTGAGCCCAGCGAGAACACTCGAATTACCTCCGACTATGGTGTGAAGCAGAATAACACCGATCACTGGCTGCGCGTGAACAGCGAGGATCAGACCGGAGCCAGTCTTCTCGAGGACGCTTTTGGACGTGAGAAGGTATGTCAGAAACACACGCCTGGGACCGCTCGTATGCCGTCCACCTTGCCCTTCCAAATTCTAACAGTGTAATAAGATCCATAGATTTGATCATGAGCGTATTCCCGAGCGCGTCGTTCATGCCCGCGGCGCTGGCGCACATGGCACGTTCAAACTTTTTGAATCCGCAGAAGACGTTACGAAGGCTGGTTTGTTCACCGACACCTCAAGGGAGACTCCCGTATTTGTTCGATTCTCAACTGTTTTGGGAAGCCGCGGTTCCGCTGATACCGTTCGCGATGTCCGCGGCTTTGCGGTCAAGTTCTACACACAAGAAGGTTTGTGAACTCCCTCAACACCAAATCCCGTACGGTGAAACAGAGCATCATTTTTTCCCTTTCCTATTCTTATTTCTTTTCCATTCATCCCAGATGGCTCCCTCAAAAGCTTCCTCAATTGCGCCCTTGCGCTTTAGTGGTCTGAAAAAATTCGCTCCGCGAACATCATGAGTGTTACGCCATATCCACCACCACAACACCACCATCAAATTATCGTCAGATTAATTCACGTGCTAACAAAAGTGGCAGGAAACCTGGATATCGTAGGGAACAACATACCTGTTTTCTTCATTCAAGATGCTATGAAGTTTCCTGATATGGTTCACGCTGGAAAGCCAGAACCACACAACGAGGTTCCCCAAGCGCAGTCTGCACACAACAACTTCTGGGATTTCGTTTGGGGACACTCAGAGGCGACTCACATGTACATGTGGGCTATGTCCGACCGCACAATTCCTCGATCCTACCGCATGATGCAAGGGTTCGGCGTCAACACCTATACCCTCATCAACGACAAGGGCGAGCGCCGATTTGTCAAGTTTCACTTCACCCCCGAGCTCGGAGTTCACTCTCTGGTTTGGGATGAAGCTCTTAAGCTCGCCGGCCAGGATCCCGATTTCCACCGCAAGGACCTCCAGGAGGCTATCGAGAACGGCGCGTACCCAAAATGGAAGTTCGGCATCCAGGTGTTGGAGGAGTCTCAAGAGCATGATTTCGACTTCGACATCCTTGACGCGACCAAGGTCTGGCCCGAAGACCAGATTCCTGTCCGATACATCGGCGAGCTTGAGCTTAACCGAGTTGTTGATGAGTACTTCACCGAGACCGAGCAGGTCGCTTTCTGCACCAGCCATCTTGTGCCTGGCGTTGGCCCATCGGACGATCCCCTGCTCCAGGGCCGAAACTTCTCTTACCAGGATACTCAGCTCAGCCGATTGGGCATCAACTGGGAGGAACTTCCTATTAATAAGCCTGTTTGCCCAGTTATGAACTTCAACCGCGATGGTGCCATGCGACACACTATCTCCAAGGGTAAGGTCAACTACTGGCCTAACCGATACGGATACCAACCCGCAGCGACAATCCAGGAGGGTGCTTATGTTGACTACCAACAAAAGATCGCCGGGATTAAGCAGCGCGCTCTGAGCAAGAAATTCAAGGACCACTTCTCCCAGGCTCAGCTCTTCTATAACTCTCTTTCTGAGATTGAGAAGGCTCACGTCCAGGCCGCATTCTCCTTCGAGCTGGACCACTGCGATGAAGCTATCGTCTACGAACGCCTGACTGAACGTCTTGGTGTAGTTGATGGGGAGCTTGCCAACACTATTGCAGAGATGGTCGGCGGCAAGAAGCCTATCGATGCTAAGCCCAACCCCGGAAAGAAGGCCAAGAACTTGAGTCAACTCGACTTCCTCCCAGAGACTCCCACCATCAAGTCTCGTCGCATCGCTATCATTATCGCGGATGGTTACGACCCAATTGCCTTCAACGCCGTGTACGGCGCAATCAAGGCCCAGAGCGCCCTTCCCTTCGTCATCGGACCACGACGCTCCGCTATCTTCTCCGCCAACGAGGATTCATCCTCGTCCAAGGGCATCGTCCCCGATCACCATCTCGAGGGCCAGCGAAGCACCATGTTTGACGCTATCTTTGTTCCTGGCGGCGAGAAGTCTATCCAGACGCTTTCCAAGAATGGCCGAGCTCTTCACTACATCCGCGAGGCTTTCGGCCACTTGAAGGCGATTGGTGGTACCGGTGAGGCTGTTGACCTGATCAACAAGGCCATCCAGCTTCCCGAGGTCTCACTCTCCGAGACGGACGGCAGCGGTGTTGTCGACAGCTATGGCGTCGTTACTCTGAAGAATGCTTCACCTGACAGCCTCAAGGAGATTGTCACCGTTGCTTCCGATGCCAAGGGCTTCCTGGAGAAGTTTGTGTTCAACATCAGCCAGCACCGTAACTGGCAGCGAGAACTGGATGGATTGAGCACTATGGTGGCGTACTAATGATTTTTTGAAAGATACCAACTTATGTAACGAGTCAATTTAAATCTTCAAGTCAATACATTAATCACATGAACTCTCACTTGATGCTGTGATAGACTCGAATTTATTACTAGCGAATAATTGTTGCAAGCCCTCGATATGTGAAATTGCTTTTTCCTTTAACACATTCTTCGGGGTCCGAAAATAATGAAATCATATGGGCGTACGGTGAGTCCCGGCCGCTGGTATCTCCTGGAAGTATGATACTCCTTTTATCTGGACCTTGTAGACCCTAAGTTTATATAAGTTTAGGGATACCTTGTATCAGTTTATGATGAATTTTGATGAGATGAGATGAGTTGTGATGAGATGGGTTGTGATGAGATGAGATAGAATGAGTAGTGTCGAGACCTGGGGTTTGTGCCTCTTATTTCATGTCTCATTCTATCTCATCTCATTTCATCTCATCTTGTCAATTAAAATAATCGAGATTCATGCGCACCGACTGGGCTACTTATGCTACTTTCTTCCCGTTGACCTTTTGTTTCAGCTTCTGTATGCTCCTCACACTCTTCTTCAGCACAAACGTAGCATACTCTCCGTGACCTTCCATATCCCTCGAGGCCCTCTTCTTGATGTTTATATACTCATTTATTTCATTTTCAGTCTCTCCGATTGAGATAAAAATACCGACGTATCGGAACAGGATCGCGTTGAGGATAATGCGACACATTCGCCCATTACCATCCTGGAAGGGATGAATCTCAACAAACCGAAGGGAGTATTTGGCGGCGAGTGAAAATGGATCCAAAACTTCCTTACCGTCGATGTCACTTTTGAGATTCGCGCACATCTCAGCCATCTTTGCAGGCACGTATTGCGGCATCACGAACATCGTGTTTCCGGCGCCCACAGGGACATCCCGATATCGTCCTGCGTATTTCATATAGGGCACGTCTGGATATTCGGCACCTGGATCGATGATTGAAACCCCTTTGCAAAGAATCTCATGCGTTGTCTTGATGAGATCCTCTGTGAGGTCTTCGTTATGAACCCAGAACCTGTCCATCATGTATTCAAAGGCCCTTGTGTGCTGGATGACTTCACGTCGGCCCTGAATAATACAGCTTCTTGACTTTCCTCGTAAAGTGGGATCTGCACCATATAGGTCACGAACCTTTTCATCGAAGTCTGAATCGTCCTCAGTGACTTCGAGTATGGAGTCGGGCTCATGTAGGGTCTTATAACAGAGATGCCGTGTGGCATCCCAGCCTAGACCCGCTTGTTCGATACGATTGCTGCCGTAAATTGTGTGAAAAAGCGATTCCATGATCTCACAGTGGATGATCTCCTGTTTTTCCGATGTGTGATTCACCCTCAAAGAAGAAAGGTAGCGTATCGCCTTTTCGAAGAGGGCTTTGGGGTTTTGGTCGTCTTTATAGGTACGGTATACATCATCGTAAACAAAAGACGGGTGGTCTTTTAGAGTGTCCGGCTTGAGCGTGAGATTGTTAAATTCCATGTTGGTCTGGCAAGGCCATCTAAATGTGCGAAAAAAAATGATGGTAATTGGAGACCGAGCAGAAGGAAGAGGGAAGCAGATGTCTTTGTCGTTGTTTAACGGGTATATAATAAAGTAAGGTTGTAAATGCTGGATCAATCTGCAGTCCCTCTGTGAGTCATGTCTTTTACAGAGTTTCAATTTGCCTTTTCGCAAAGGAATCTGACCATATGCAGCTCAAGAAACTTTATACCCAATGCACTCTTCACTAGATCGATGAACCTAGACTGAAGGAGCCTAAATTTTACATGAATTTAGATGAGTCTTATCATATCATGCCCTAAAATTAGGATGATTTTAGAACCGCGAGCAGCTAGTTGCGAATGAAGCTTCTGTCTAGCTGATGGCCCTTTGCCTTATCATCACCACTGGGCGTGTGTCGACCTTCAATAAAACTGTAAGTAGTGTACTAAATTTACAGAGGATATCTAGGCATGTTATCGCTATTATTATGATGCTTGTAACTGTATTCTCTGTATACTTACTTGCCCTGTGTCCTGAAGGGGTAGGCATTGGATTGGAGATGAGGCTGAAGTATTTGTATTCTGGGCTTTATTAATCACATTTTGCTTTTTTGGGATGTTGCTTTAAAGGTAGACGTAGATTTAGTATTTGTCTTTACTTTCCCAACGGTGTCGGAAGAGCTTGTGACCAATGCATAAGGTAAGGTATGTACAAGTGCATTAGCCCTGTGGCTTCTTCCTCAGATGGCGCTACAACCCCCAAGAGGTGCTCAATGATATCATCTCAAACGACACTTTTGCGGAATGCAATAACTTGACTATGGTAGCATATGGATGCAGTATGCCTTTATACAGTGCACAGACATCGCCAAAGTCTGCACACTCCGTGAGGCGACTACCGGCTGCATCAAACATGTTTGCTTCCAAACTGAGGCCTGTACAACTCATATAAAACGGAAGGCACGTCAATCTCGGGAGCTATCTTGGACATGTCCATCCAATCGAACATCGCAGACACCTCACGTAAGACCTTGCTACGAATACAATTATCTTAGAACCGCTTGACATTTTAGTACCATCTTTATCGATATGTATAAACGTCCACTTTCTTCTCCTATGAAGAGGCCCACACGTTTCAGAAGCATCCTTCTTTATACCAATTTTCTATTCAACATGGGCAACGGTCAAAGCATCTCCATCCGCGACTGTCTCGATGCCGTCTGTGCGAACCGCAGCTCCTGCGTCACGTACCCGAGTGATCCGCTCTTCGCCTAGTGGGCGAAGCCGTTCAACCTCGAGTTTCCAGTGATCCCAGCCGCTGTAATTCGTCCTCAGAACGTCATCGAAGTATCCGAGACTGTCAAGTGTGCGAAACAAAGTGGTCTCAAAGTTCAGGCAAAGTCTGGAGGCCACTCCTATGGGTAAGCTAGCTTTTAGAACGAGCAACAAAAGGCTGACTGGGTAGCAACTATGGTCTTGGCGGTGACAATGGCGCCGTGTCGATCGACCTTGTCAACCTCAAGGACTTCGAGATGGACAAAGAAACTTGGTACGCGTCGTTTGGAGCAGGCACAGACCTTGGCGAACTAGACAAGAATCTTCACACGTTCGGAAGACGAGCCATTGCCCATGGTACTTGTCCAAGTGTCGGCACCGGAGGCCACTTGACCGTGGTAGGTCTCCTTCAACCAATGTCTGCTTTTCGCTAACAAATCAAGGGCGGTCTTGGACCTATATCTCGAATGTGGGGAAGTGCTCTCGATCACATCGTCGAAATGGAGGTCGTGACAGCAGACGGCACCATCTATCTCGCCAGTCAAGACAGAACACCCGATCTCTTCTGGGCATTGCGCGGCGCTGGAGCAAGTTTCGGGATCGTGACCAGATTCGTGGTCAAGACTCGCCCGGAGCCCGGCAATATTGTACAATACAGCTATAGCCTTACTCTTAGCTCGCAAACCGAAACGGCCGACTTATACAAGGAATGGCAGGCATTGGTAGGAGATCCAACTCTGGACCGACGGTTCGCGAGTCTCTTCGTCGTTCAACCTCTAGGAGCCCTCATCACAGGAACTTTCTTCGGCTCAGAGGCTGAATACCAGGCATCCGGGATTCCTGCTCGCCTTCCTGGTACTAGCAAGGGTGCAGTGTGGCTTACAAACTGGATGGGTCATTTGCTTCATGAGGCTGAAGCCGCTGGTTGCACCTTGGCCAGTATTCCGACAGCATTCTATTCCAAGTCCTTGTCGCTCAAGGAACAAGATCTTCTGAATGACACGGCCATCACGGACTTGTTTCAATACCTAGAAGATTCTCGCAGCAAATCGACACCATTCACAATCATCTTCAACACTGAAGGTGGTGCGATGATGGATACGCCCGTCAATGCAACGGCATACCCACACCGGGATAGTGTCATCATGTATCAATCCTACGGCATCGGAGTGGGTAAAGTATCGACAGCGACGCGGAAGCTCTTGGACGGAATTCACGAGCGGATCCAACGGTCGGCTCCGGGCGCACGCTCCACTTATGCCGGATATGTCGATGCATGGCTTGACCGAAAGGCGGCGCAAGAGCTCTACTGGGCGGAGAACCTCCCACGGCTTCGAGACATAAAGAAGAAGTGGGATCCGGATCAGGTGTTCAGAAATCCGCAGAGCGTTGAGCCAGCTGACTAGAGCGGAATTATTGAGATTAAGGAGCTGTCAGTCTGTCACGAGGGCTTGTCCAACGAATGAGGAATGAGATTGTGAGGTACCGGCTCCGAGGCTCCGATGGATGCCGTAGAGGGGCCGATAGAGGCCGGGTATTAGTGTTACAAGATTGGTTTACTGTACGACAGACTGACAGATAGGATAGGATAGGATAGGTGTATCAATTGCTTCACCGATGTTTCCACTTCTTGTAGTCGCGAGCTATTCGATCACGTTGGAGTCCTTGTTAATGAGATTGGCCCGCTTCAGCTTTCTAGTGCATCATTTCCCCGCGTATCTAGATCTTCTGGCGTAAACTAGTGGGGGACTTCCATCAAAATCTGGGGTAACATGACATTCAACACAAATACAATCAAGTTCCCGACTCTGAATCAAAGTCGTGAGTGGTCCAGCTTCCTCTACTACATAGAGCAGAAGCCCAATCCCTATCTACATCACTTATCATGTCAAAAGTCCCCTATATCAACATGTCATTCCATCACTGATAAAAACCCCTTGTCAAAAACGCCCTATTTCCACAGTTAGCCCTCTAGCTTCCCCCCCTCCCTAAC
>JABSSZ010000070.1:0-72654 GCA_013755755.1 Fusarium sp. NRRL 25184 | reverse complement strand
AAGTTAGTTAGTGAAAGTTAAATTAACCTAAGGTTATGACTCTATTAATTAAATGCATATAGTAGGGCATATAACTAATTAACCTTATATATAAGAATAGATAAAGTGAAATTAGTAAAGAAGCAGTGATTTAAACTGGGGAAGAAAAAATTATAAGAGAATAAGTTTATATAATAAAGATTAATATTAAGGATATAAAAAAAAGGCTAATGTAAATAACTTTATTTAGCCTAGTAGGTTAGGCTAAGGGGTGATATTATAATATATATGCCCAAGGTATATATATTCCTCTATATATAGCCTGCCTATAAGGGCCCTAGCTAGCTTCCTATAATATACACATACCTTAAACCTCTATAATAATAACCGAGGCTAAAGCTAAGCACACTCACCTGATTGAAGCCACCGATGTCTTCAGTTTATCAGCCGCCCTTTATAGCACTGTTTCCCGAGTCGGCGGTCTGCGGATCAATGATTCCGGCCGCTTGGAACAAGCTCAACGCACTGTCGTATTGCCCTAAACCACTATCAGCTACGCCAGGGAGATCATGACCCAATCCGTGATGGTAGATAAGTCGGCTATCATTTCCCCAGACTTGGCAAGATAGCAACCCCTCCGGATGAGATCCGGCCGAGATATGAGTCGCCGTATCGCTAGTTTACCAGCGGTATCTGATAGACTGATACTGAAATCACCAACGAAGGTTCAACAATAGAACCCAGGGCAAATAAATATTGATCCGTTGGCCCATAACATGTTCATCGATCAATAAGTCACATCAGCGACAATGGACACCAACAACTCTGACGACAAGAAGAGGCTCAGCGCTGAAATGGAGCAAATGAACCAAGACGACAAGCTCGCTAATGATGTCCTCCCCGGAGAAGTCCTCGACGCGGCAGATGAATTCTCAGATACATACTACCGCAAACTCCTCTGGAAGATCGACCTTTGGCTCCTCCCACTCATGTGGGTTTGCTACGGCACCCAACAAACCGACAAGACTTCCCTCAGCGTCCAAGCTGTCTTTGGTATTCGAGAAGACACAGGCCTTGTTGGGGAACAATTCAACTGGCTCAGCACAATCTTCTACCTGTCCTATCTCGTCTGCGAAGCCCCAGGAAACTGGCTGATGCAGAAAAGCCATACCGGCAAGTTCTTGTCTATCGTCATGGTACTCTGGGGTGTTATTGTTCTGTGCATTGCCTTTGCGAAGAACTTTGCCCACCTTATGGTATTGAGAGCTATCCAGGGTGCCCTCGAGTGTACTATCTCTCCCACCTTCATGCTCATTACTGGTGCATTCTATACCTCCCAGGAACATACACTGCGATCTCTGATCTGGGGCACGTCCAATGCTGGCATGAACATCCTCGCCGGCTTGAGCATGTACGGCATCGATCTTCACGCCGAGAAGCATCCAGGAGGATTAGCTGCTGTGAGTTATCGACAAAAGAAGTCTCTAAAGGTACTTGAAGCTGACAATCAACACAGTGGAAAGGTATTTCTTTCCTTCTCGGTGCTCTGACAATCACCTGCGGTATACTGGTTTGGTTCATCCTTGGAACTCCCCGCGAGGTCAGATGGTTGAGTGAGGAGGAGAAGCGCGCTGCTATAGCTCGTGTCATGTCCAACCAAACCGGCTCCGATCGCGAAAAGAGATCCGAGTTCAAGTGGGACCAGGTTTGGGTGGCCTTCAAAGGTTAGTCTTTGCCATTTACCAGCCCATCAAGGCCTTCCTTCTTAAATACCATCTTACAGACCCGCAAACCTACTTCTTCTTTTTCATCACAATCATCAATGCCCTCCCGAACGGTGCCAACACGACCTTCTCGAAGCTCATCTGGAAGTCCTTCGGTTTTACGCCTCTGGAGACACTACTTAAAGGCTCTACCCCTTACTACTGCGTCAGCATCTGCTGGTTCCTGGTTGTTGGATATGTGACTTTGAAGAAGCCCAATGTTCGATGTGAGTTACCCTAGCAGTATTGCCGACTCTGATCTAATAATTTTAGTCCTTATGATGATGTTCTCCCTGGTCCCGGCCTTTTCAGGAATGATGGCTCTCGCCTTTTTGCCTCAGGACAGCATGAAATGGACCAGATGGGGCATGTATATCCTACAAGTCTTTGGATCACTGCCTGGGCTCAGTAAGTCTCACAATATGACCAGGCTTCATCCGCTAACTTGCTGTGCCAGTGATCTGGACGTTTCTTCCTTCGAACGTTGCTGGTCGGACCAAGAAGACTGTCACCGCTACTACAATCTTCGTCGCATATTGTGTTGGTAACGCAGTTGGTGCACAGATGTTTGTTGCCTCTGACGCTCCGAGATATATCAGGGGTCTGACTGCCTGTGGCATCCTCTACTGCGTCGAGTTCTTGAGCATGGCTTCATGGAGATTCTACTGTAAGCAGATAACTCGATTTTAGGTTTGCCTACTGACACGTCATGATAGATATCTGGGAGAACCGACGCCGTGCCAAGATGATTCGTGAGCAAGGTATCTCGGAGGAAGAGAGCGAACGGCTGGGCAAGCTTAACGCTGAGGCTGATATGACTGACTGGGAGAACATTCACTTCAAGTATAAGTATTAGACCCTGTAATACTTCATCATGTATGCAAGCGAAAGGGATTGGGATTTGAAGGAATCAGAAGGCAAAGAATGCAATTAGTGGTTAAGATAATATCAGTGTATACACTCAGACATGAAGCTTATCACCACGAGATAATTATCAAGTCGCTCTGTATCAAGTCATATCATCCTGGTTCATGATTCTGTACTTGAGCATCTTGTAACCGTATAGTAACAGATAGGTAGCTGGCGCAACGGTAGCGCGTCAGTTTCCAGCTTGAACATGGAGATTTCTGAACGTTACTGGTCCAAATCCAGTTTTCTTCATTATTTAGCGTTGTAAAGCGAACTTAACGTGATTTGACAGAGCTTTTCCATATAGCCACGCCTCACCTCCTCACTTAAAGGTAACAAAACCATAGCTCGGCCGATTTCTTCAAGTTGGAGAGGAATTTGTCACCTGATGTGAGAAGGCATAAGAACAAGCAGAGTAACCATCAGCACGAAGTGAACTTTACACCTTCTGGGCATAAATTTTAAATGACCATCTTGTCCTCTAACAAATTCTACTCGTCTAAGCTCTTGTTTCATTCTTCACTGCCACTAAATATCCTGCCAATATCTATCAGCTCTTCCCAACGATCATCCTTCTGCACCATGATTATGCCTTCAGGGGTTATGACTTTGATATCATCAACCAATTGAGTACCATAGTCATACGTATTGTCTCCTTTCACAAAAGCACACAGAACCTGAATCCAATCCTGCATTAGTTTCCTTTCGACCTCCGTTGGTCCATGCGTTATTGAGAAGCTTTCATGTTAGTAAAACGATCACACAGCCAATAGGGTCAGTAGACTCACTTCCAGAGTGGTTTATCCGTAGCATGGGCTACCCCGAACGACTTGGGCGCCACTTTCTCGTCTATGAAGGACAGGCGATAGGCTATTTGGTAACGCCAGATGTCGTGGATATTCACTCCATTTGCTGACAAACTCCGAACAAGAGCTCTTGATGGAGCTCTGACCTGGCCATCAGATATCATGTTGCCTAACATCAGTTTAGTCGGAGTGCCCGGTATTCAAAGTGAGGGATTGCCTACCAAACAATCTTTTCCAGTCTTCTAAAGCTCCAGAAGCTGGAAGGCCGTAGTGCTTTATCACTCGTTCAGAGACTTGAGGCGAGTAGTAGTTCATGACTTGCATCTTTAGTGCATCAAGAGTCGGTTCAGTGGGGCTGTTGTAAACCGAGTAAAGGGTCTCTTCGTTGGCGACTTCACCGATCAAGATCTTATAGCCTCTGGACTTGAACTCGTGGGCAAAGCCTTGGCTACTAAGATATTCCATCGTGTTTGAGTGAATAAACAGATGGTCAGTTACAGGTCTGAAGAAGTGGTGCTCCAGTTTGGGGATAGCTTCAACAAGATCTTGCGTGGTGACCTGCCGAAGACGAGCAAGTTTCTCCTTCGCAGAATCCTCTTCGTCAATGTTAAAGAACCGGCAGACTTCTTCAAACTGGGCCTTCGTTTCTTGGAGTGACTTTGGCTGTGCGGGAATGGCGTTTGAGTTCATGAAAACCCGGCGATACAAAGATGTCACAGGTCCTGGCTTCCGAAATTCGTACAACATCTGAGCCTCAACGCTGAATGCACCAGCGCTTCTACCAGCCAGAGTGATATTGTTGGGGTCTCCCCCGAACAGAGAAATATTTTCCTTCACCCAGTCAGCTGCCATTCGCTGGTCCCAGAGGCCAAAATTGCCTGCTGAATCACCCTGGCTTTCTTCAAGAAGGGCCTCTCCAGCGAGGAAGCCAAAGATGTTCAGCCGATAGCCTATAGCTACTACAATAGCATCAAGACCGCCGGTAGAAATGAGTTCTGTTGGGTCCATGCCTGGGTCTTGCGAGGGGTCGCCCATCTGGAACCAGCCGCCATGCAACCATAGCATGACAGGCCATTTTGCGGTCTTCTCATCACCGACGGGCGTCCAGATATTCATGAACAAGCAGTCTTCGCTGTAGGTACCGTCACCTCCTTCGGCTTTTCCAACATGGAATGCCTTTTGTGGACAGATGGCCTTGAACTTAGTCGCATCAAAAGGACCATCTTCGTCGTTTGTATAGGTGTATGAAGATGGAAGAGGCCTCGGCTTCCGCCAGCGGTAATCGCCGGTTGGTGGCAGCGCATAAGGAATGCCAGCATATCTTCGAGATTTCTGATCCAACTGAACACCACGAATTTGACCTTTGTCACCAAGGTTCAGGTCATAGGGCTTTTCGTTGTATGAAATTGTGTTTCCCATGTTGGCGGATCAGATCAGGCTTGTCGCTTGAGATTCTTTGGTCTGGGCGTCAATCGGGAGGTGGACTAGATTTGGAGAAGCCTACGATTCATACTTCTTAGTTCTGGCATGCTCCGCTTCCGAGATCCGCCCGAATTTGGCCGCATTTTCCTATCTTGCCGTCAGCTCCACTGCTGATCGGATCTCCGCCCGATATCAACGGATAACACTTGGCTCTATTAGATACTCTTATTTCAATCCGTTCTTTAATGATACAACTTACTCCAACTTGGGACATCATCAAACTTAGAGTTCACTCACAACAAGTCTTATCTTTCATAATTCTATTCACAACAACAATGGGTAGCATTGACCACAAACATCTCCCGATTGACCTTTCTCACCACATCAATATGAAGAGCAAAGCGCGGCATCCCTCGCCTCTCAAAGACATCATTCGATTTATGGGCAAGAAAGGGATGATCAGTTTAGCGGGAGGTAACTACCACTCAATCGTCGGCTAGCCAACTCTTTGAGCTCATAATATTCCAGGTCTACCTCATCCATCTCTGTTTCCAGTGGAGAGGGCGACATTCGAGTGTCAGCCACCGCATACTGAACCTTCCATTGAAACTGGCCCGGTGACCCTTGATCTTGGACGTGGCCCGCATAGCGGCAAGTTAGACCTGACGGAGTTTCTGCAATATGGTAAGCCTTCAACAACATGATAACAGCATGTACTTCCTGATATACCTGCTTACCATTAAAAGGCTCCGGTGCTGGTAATCAGAAGCTCGTGAGTTTAGCAAGAGAGCTCACTGAGCGTATGCATGCTCCTCCTTGTGAACACGAATATCTCCTGCACCCTGGAAACACAAATGCGTGGTCCAAAGTCGTTGGACTTCTTTGTGAAGACAATGACTATGTGATAGTTGACGAGTTCACTTATCCATCGGCACAGGCTCTGTGGATTCCATTGGGTATCAGAGCAACACCTGTCTCAGCCGATGAACAGGGAATGTCTGCAAAAGGATTGCGAAAGATGCTGACAAGTTGGGATGAAACGTCTATGGGGCAAAGGCGACCTCAGCTGTAAGTCAACATGATCATACTTTCAACAATGCTGACATTTATCTACAGTCTCTACCTTGTCCCCGTAGGCTCGAACCCAACAGGTGTCACAATCTCAGCTCAGCGGCGAAGGGAAATCTACGCAGTTTGTGTCGAATTCGGTGAGTTAACGGCTCATAAGTCTGTCTTCGATTTTACTAACCCTCTAGATATCATACTTGTCGAAGACGACCCATACTATTGCCTTCAGTTCCCAAGGTCCACCATCAAGGAGCAAACCTTCACGCCTGTATCATCTAACAAGTTTCTCGAATCGTTGATACCCTCTTTTCTCTCGATGGATACTCAAGGGCGCGTCATCCGTCTTGAGTCGTTCTCCAAAACCCTCTTCCCTGGCCTGAGGCTGGGCTTCTTCGTGGCCAACTCAGTGTTTACGGAGAGGTTGCTGCGGGTTACTGAAGTCGAGACTCAAGACCCAGCTGGACTGAGTCAAGCATTGACTTTGGCGCTCTTCCAGAACTGGAGTGTTGATGGGTATTTAACATGGCTCCAGAGTCTCCAGTTTCAGTACAGAACCAGACGAGATTGGCTTATCACAGCCTTCAAAGATTCCTTCACAGTTGTTCCGGCGACCAAATCGCCAGTGCCTGAGGCTCAAGGCAATGTTGCTTGCATCTCAGACTCGAATGGAAAACTGCTGCCTGTCTTCAGTTACATCGAACCCGAAGCAGGGATGTTTGTCTGGTCAAAGTTCTACTTCCATGGTGTCCGTCGGTTCACTGAACTTCAGGATGGCAAGGTTGAGGACCCAGAACAGGCTTTCGCCACCGAACTTTGGGAAGCCATGG
Organism: Fusarium sp. NRRL 25184; assembly: GCA_013755755.1. Classification (NCBI taxonomy): domain Eukaryota; kingdom Fungi; phylum Ascomycota; class Sordariomycetes; order Hypocreales; family Nectriaceae; genus Fusarium; species Fusarium sp. NRRL 25184. The sequence goes on along the minus strand of JABSSZ010000070.1, from coordinate 65,880 downwards.
CAGACCAACTAGTCCTTCTTACTCCTGGGTCGTACTATCACGCTTGGCAAGGCCCCGACAAGACTTCCACAGCAGCCAGAGGGGCAGATCCAGAGTCTGCTTTTTTCCGGTTCTCGTTTGCAAGTCCATCTGTAAGATTGGCGTCATCATTTTTACAAGATATGCATGCTGACTTATGTACAGAAAGAACAGATTGAAGAGGGAGTAAGACGAGTGAGAAACGTTGTAGGGCAATTTTGGGGTGTTTCTGCATAGGACATGTGTCGCATTTATCTGGCATCTTGACATTCAGTCCATGCTATCTATGCAACCCTCTAGAGGGGGATCAAACAAAGGTTCCCCAAAGGTTTTCAAAGAACCCCTCAGACAGGTCCAGATTACCCAGATCGAGATCGGGATTCTGGAATAATGTCTGAAAATCTATGTTCATTTGTTGTCCCTCTTGATTGCCCTGAAAAGTCCTTAGTACCTCCTCAATGATGATCTTCCCCCGGGTAGCACCGGACCACGTTACTTCCAAGTCTCCTAGAAGCTGAATGCAGAGATGTAAGTCGGCGTCTTCCCGTATACTTTCTGGGTTCGTCATTCGTAGCCTGTCAAGATCTTTGTCAGCTGTGTAGGCTGCCTTCTTTCTAGTGTACCTACAGGACAAGACCAGATATAGTAAGGTAGTTCACGCATAATGCTAGATAGTGGGAAGGTGGTACAGAGTCTCTCATATGCCTCGAATTATTAATGCAACTCCTAGCAGCGGTTACACAATTCTCTACGGTTTGCCGCTGGCTGAATGAGTGTTTTCTACGGGCAAAAGTCCTGGAATTGGCATGTTAGTGCTCTCTTTATCTTATCTAGAGAAATACTGAAGCTTACTGGTATAGAGTAACGAGTGTTCCGTCGTGTATGATCAAGCTTTGGACAGATAGCTCAGACTCGGATCCTGCACTCATAACGCTGGCGGAATGACTAATGATCAGCAGGCATTCAAAAAGTTCTGGTGGCCACACTACCTCTCCGATGGTTTTAGGTGTTCTGGAAGATCTTTGAGCCAGATGTCTAATGACTTCTCTTGCCCTAGCGCGAGATCCATCACTCTCTTTTGCCCAACCTTAGTTCCAAGGTCACGTATGTCGGCGGGCGACTGGATACTATGCACTTCACCAGATACCTTGCAAAGCCCTATTAGATCTAGAAAGCCTGATAGAGCTGATCGCGGGTTCATTTCAGGGTCTAACGTTCCCTCCAGACTGTATAGTGTATCCAGTTCCTCGTCTCCAAGTGGGAGCGGCAAGGCACAGCAGCAGTCGCTATCATTTGCGGCCATTGGTCTTCCAAGACATACAGAAACAATCCTATGGTGATTAGTAGACAAGATAGCAGCTGATACATGAACATACCTGTCCAGGCAATAGATGCTCCACCAGATCCTTCTGGAAAGTTCAACTTCAATTGAATCTGCTGGACTCCGTGGTGAGTTCGCGGCTGATGGTATCTATTTCTTGTCAGTCGACTTATTCAATATTATGCGCCCTCCTCACTGAGTCACTGACTACTTCCAGATGCATTCCCAATTCTTGACTAGCCCTTACGGCTTGCCCAGCAAAATGCCAGCTCGTTGATAGAGTATTCCAACCAGCGCAGCACATCGACATCAACCCCAGACACTGGGTCCGGGACTTTGTAGCCTGTCCAGTTGTAGCGAAATGCAGGAGAAGAGCTTTCTCATAGAACTCAAGTCCAGGAAAGGATGAGTGATTCCCGCCAGGGGCGGTCAAACTTGATGCGCAAGCACAAACCGCGAAGAAGACCGAAAGGAATCCACTATCTTGTATAGAACCTCTTTGTGACGTATATAGACTCTTGTAGCCTTTGGTGAAATGTGGCTTGTAAAGCACGGGAAAGGTATAGTGGTAATGCTCGAAATACAGGCCAACTAGCATATCAGCCATGTATCTTGGTGGCAGATTCATGTCCCCGGCCTTGGGGAGGTAGGGTAAGTCACGCCACCTGAGGCCATGAACAAAGAAGGGAAGCTCAGGCTTTGGTCTTCCTATCATCTGAGTTGTGTCTTGTTGGCTTCCGACGGAGAAAGGGGAATCATCGGAGCTCTGGCCTGGTGCAAGAGTCAGACTGTCAACCGCCTGCAGCAGAAACTCATTATTCGCGCCGCCAATGAACCTACTCAAATTAGCACAAAGCGCAGGCGGGATATTCGAGGTCTGACCTTAGAGCGCCATATGAGTCGTGGACCATGGATCCAAATGCTTGAGTTCCGGACCCTCCGTGATGATTCATTTCCGCCTGGGTCTTGTCGGTCTCTTGCTCCTCGGTATCATTGGGACGTGTTTGAGAGCGACCGTTACTGTCAGAGTCAGCAACGGTGCTGGCTGTTGTTGACATTTCGTCCTGTTGAGGTTGTAAACACCGGTCGAGCGACACAGGGGGAGAGTGATGGGAACAAGTATTAGTGCATCCTCCCTGAGGTAGTTTGTCAATAGCTTTTGTTAGTTGTGCTGCTACAATCTGTAACTTCTGACAAAGCTCATCAAGCTCACGATAGCGAGCTTCGTACATGGCTGCATAACTACAATATGTCAACATTGATCCATGATTAGATATAGCACTGGGTCAGAGACTTGCGACTGTGAGACGCATTGTCATTGCTGCCAGGATACTCGCATGCAAGGTCGCGGGAGTCGCAATTGTGACAAGGGTTATTTCCGTCACACTTGATCTACATCAAGGTAAGATAGTGTACCATAAACAAATGGGTCATATAAGACAGACCTTTTTCCTTCGACAGGTCACGCATGCCTGCCAGACTCGTGATGTAATGACGTCGTGTGAACTCATGATCCTGATAAGAATCTTGATAATGCTGGATTTTGTAAGTGCGATTAGTTAATCAGATAGTAACGGAACAAATGGGCATCGTTATTGAGGGTTTGGGAGCAACTCTCGAAGATGAAAGGGCGCAACAAATGACCAGCGATATCGGAATCACTTCTGTTCGCCGAACCAAGAAGCTTATCTGCATTCCTAACGTTATCCCTATCACGAATGAGGGGACAGTTGATAGTGCCGATCTCTTGAACGCGGGGTCGACCCACTCCGGACCGAGCTCCGGCCGAAGCATATCATGTAAGTCATCACATCAACTTTTGCGAATGAACCGGTCTATTATTGACTACTCTATCAAAAAGATAACACTCACTATGGCTTATCAAAATGCCTCGCCAGTCGTCAATGCCTCCGGGAAAACACGTCTCCAGGAATCCTTAGAGCGAGCTAGAGATCGTCAAGGTCCAAGCCTAGGACAATGGCTTGCTTTACCAGGACATGCTCTCGCCAAAACCATTGCACCTCTTGGTCAAGATGTCAGTTATTCCACTTAATCTCACTTGAAATACGACTGATTTGGATAGTGGGTTCTCATTGACTGTGAACATGGTCATATCGACGATCATAACATGTACCTTCAAATCAGTGCCATCTCCTCAAGTGGCGTGTCACCAGTCGTCAGAATTCCGGCTGCTGAACCTTGGATGGTGAAACGAGCACTAGATGCAGGAGCCCATGCAATCATGGTGCCGATGTGCGAGACAAAAGAGCAGGCGATGCAGATCGTTGAATCCGCCAAATACCCCTCAAAGAGTTACCCGAATGGTTTCCGAGGCACCGGAGCCATGTTTGCTCCAGCAGCTTTCAACCTGACCGGCCGTGACTATTTGCTCAACTCAAATAGCAATGTGATGATATTTGTGCAAATCGAGTCTCGTAAAGGCGTGGAAAATGTTGAAGAGATTGCCAAGGTTGATGGTATTGGTACGTCTCTCTCCACGCTAAACTTCATCACGGGTCTACTGATGCTGAGGTAATAGATATGCTCTTTATCGGGCCAAATGACCTTGCCTCTTCCCTAGGCTACATTGCCTTTGATCATGCAACAACACCGGAAGTGCAACAGGCAACCCAACGGATTTTAGACGCAACTTTAGCTGCTGGAAAGTATGCCGGACATTTTGCTCTTGATGCAGCAACTGGTAGGTGGCAGTGCTCAGAGCCTCCGAAAGGCTGTATGTGGTATGCTGATTGTCAAGTAGCTGCTCAGCGATATGAACAAGGCTTTCATTTTGTCAACTGTGGTGCGGATATTGTGGCACTGACATCTCAAATGTCAGCCGAGATACGGAAGGTAAAGGATCTAACGACAGGCTTGGCCGGTAATGTCGCAAAAGGAATCAGATTGGAAAATGGCGTGAAAAGCTTGGACGAGACGGGGATTGGTAGTGTCGATGACGTGAAGCTCTACTAGTAAAGGAAAGACATTACATGCCCCATAGGCTCTCCCGAATCGTGCGGAAAGGCTGGGCTGGATCTCCATTGCATTAATAGATGGTTAGCTACGATTTACACTCCATAATGAACATACGGGACCCATTGCGGCAATCTAGAGACATCTTCCTCCTCATCATCATCAAAGGCTTCAATGTCACGAGCATCCAACGTCGTTCCTCTCTCATCTTGCAGAATCGATCTTGCCTTCCTCTTACGACCACGAATGAGAGTCTGTTCTCTGAGCCATTGATATCGCCGCTCTAATGTCGCTTTATGCAAGCCTCGACATACCGACTCATCTGCCGAATCACCTCGCTGAATAGCCTCGTAGGTGGTTGTTGCCATATGAACGCTGATATCATCGCCAACCTCCCAGAGAGTGCCGATGACGTGACGAAATCCAGCTAGCTGAAAGGCACTGATGAGATGAATGCTTTCATCAAGGAACTTCTCGTGCGCAACCTGTCCTGTGCCGCATGCCGAGAGGTATGCAAGGAACGGTGAATATTTCTGGATGTTAGTTTCGAGGAGGGTTGACACAGTTAGAGGTTCATCTTCTAACAGAAGGCTGCTTTGGGAAGGGTCTCGCAGGTTGGTTGCACCGTGGCCAGCGAAGTGGAAGACCTTACACTCTGAGAACTGCGAAACAATATCTTCTTTAAGACCTTTGGTTTCAACCACCTCAAATCCTTTGGACTTACAGATGGGACGTAATTGGGTTATTTCTCTGCCCGCTGAAGGGAGTGTACTGTACCCTGGTGTTCGCTCCATGGATACAAGCACAGCCCGCTCGTTGCCCAAGGGAAACGGGTCTAGACCTGCACGACACCGAGTCCTGATAATTGCTCCGATAGACGAGCTATAAGATGACATAGCTCTGTCCATCACTGTGTCTCGCGATCCTTTATAATGTCGGCCAGCCGCATGGAGAGGGTATATGCTCAATAAACCTGTGGGAATCCACCAAATCCGTGGCTGGCGTTCTTCAGGAGAAACGTCGTTGATTCCTAGCGCACTGAGGACAGGTTCAGCAATAGTATGCCACAGCCACTCGAGTATCTTGGGACTTGAAGTATGGGCTTGTTGGGTATTGGATCTTATATCCTGGATTATAAGCTGAGGCAAAGGAATACTGTGAATCTTGTTGTGCTCCACGATGATAGCGTCACGGCGGAATTCGCTGACGTTGATGACAATAATTGCTCCAGGAATGGCAGCATTCTTGATACTGGACTCGCTTGGGGCAGAGAGAAAGTCTTCAAACCCGGGCTTTTGGCGGATCTCGTCAAGTAGTCCTTGAAGCTCGCCGATGTCATGATTCATTCTGGCATCGAGGCCTGATGATGAATGTGTGCGGATCTCACTACTGGAATGACCGACAGCTCCAAGGGAACTGATTCGCCCTTGCAATTGGTTGAAGCGTTCTGCGAGTTCGGGATGCTCAGTCCGAAGATCGAGGCTTTCCATTCGTGATTCTTCAACAGATGCTGCCATCATTCCCCGTCCTTGTTCGAGTAACCGTAAAGCAGCAAGAGCTCCTTTGTTTGCCGAGAGTGCCACAGCTGCTGAATGAGATGATAGGCCATAGACTTGGACCAGTGCATCTTGCTTATCAGCATTGCTAGTAGTCTGTGCGATGAGATTAGGAACAAGATCCATCGCAGTTTTGACAGCTTCATAAGCCTTATCCCAGTCAGGTACTGTCGCGTAGTACTGGACAAGTTCTTTTCCTGCGCGAATGCGACAATCATCGTAAGCGATAGGACTATGTAAGGCAGACTCTAAGTGTGCAATAGCGGCATCGAGATGTTCTTTTTCTTTCGTCTTCCAGAACAAATCACCATATCGGCCGCCTTGATTGACCAGCCTATTGGCACGTTCTGGGTGGCTTTCCTCCGTGACATCCAGTGCTTGTCGTCCATAACGGATAGCTTCACGCAGATGGCTCGACACTCCAGTTGTCTTGGACATGTCACTCAACTGCACTGCCAGGGTGTTCAGACAAGCAGCTCTATTCGCGTGGGATCCCGGTGTCAAGTCGACAGCTTGCCGCCCAAGTCTTAACGCCTCTTCAAGGTCCTCCAACCTTTGCGTAAGTCTGTACTTCGTAGTGAGAAGGGTTGCAAGGTTATGGACTGTGGTATAAGTATCGGGGTGATTCTTATGGACGGCCTGTACAGCCTTTCTCTGCACAGTGACTGCTTCCTTTAGAACCTCTGGATCCTCTGTTCTGAAGTATTCATGCTTCAAAATGATTGCCAGGTTGGAGAGGTTCTTTGACTTGCTATCGTCGTCGGGGCTCAGCTTACAAGCCTTTCGGCCGACTTGTATCGCTTGTTTCAAATCAGCCACGGTTCCGATTCTTCTGTATCTTCGACTGAGCTGAATGCCAAAGTTGCTGAGACATGTGTGTCTGTCTAAGTACACCTCATCATCTTCAATACGATCGCAGACCATTTCGAATATGTTTATAGACTCTTCAAGATCGTTCATGCTTCCAGTCCTGAGGTATCGGTCACCAAGGAAGTTAGCATAATTGCTCAGCTGGTCCATACGCTCCAGGCTATCCGCTTCGGTGACATCGATAGCCTGCTTCACAGTAGAGATAGCTTCATCGAGATCGTTTTGGTCCCCATGTGTATCGTATCTTTCGCTTAGTGCTAGTGAGAGATTACCGAGTCTCTCGAGAAGCTGCGGCGAGTTTTCATCCGTCTGTGCTATGACATCACGACATATTTGAATTGCTTCGTCGAGATGTTCCTTTTTCCCAAGGACTTGGTGTCGGGCTGTAAGAGGAGAAGCCAGGTTGGCTAGAAAAAGAACACGCTTTGGATTGCTGATTGGTGTTACCTCCACAGCTTCTCGTTGGACTGCAATGTTTTCTTCGATAACTCCTAGCTCTCGCGTCTGCATGAAGAGCAATCCTAGCTTTGTGGATAGCTGATCAAGAATTGTTCCTCGGTGTGGATAGGTTTCGGGAAGAGCTGCAATCGCGTCTCGCGAAGCTTTAATGGAATCTTGAAGTCCTTCAACATTTTGTGGATCACTTCTTGGGTATTTCTCGTGCCAGTAGACAGAGAGGTTGATCAGACGTGGAGTTCGTTGTGGGTGACCTGCTGGCGTGAGATCAATAGCCTTCGTGGCCATGCTGATAGCCTTGTCAAGATCGGCTATCAATCCGACTCTTCTGTATCGGGTGAAGTGTCGATGGGCGACTTTGAACATCTGGTTTGGTAATTCAGGATCGCCATCAGAGATGCCGTCGAGGATTGACTGCTCGACCGCGATTCTTTCAGGATCCGACATGATAGGTAGTAAGATAAACGAGTTTGCGGGTGCAACCACGTGTTTATACGCGTAACGAGCAAGATAGAAGCAAATAATGGACTAGAAAGAGACGCAGAGTGCATTGAGTCTGAGCTTATCCATTGCATGATTACTACCCCGCTCGAATATATGTAAGGCGATATCAGGCTGAAAACGGTATGCTGTGTGTGTACGGTCGCCTCTTCGGAGCTGTAGCCTATAAGGAGCCGGACAGCCTCTTTGAGCTCCCCTGAGCGTCATTTACTTCCTGACGCGGCGATTTGCAAAAGCGATTAATAGAGCAAACAGAGTCTCATAAGGGACTTCAATGGTCAATTGACGGCCGATTATCTCTCTAATACGATACTAACAGGCACGATTTCTGTTGTATGTGCATCACAAATGTTTGCTCTTACACTATAAGAGAACTCAAAACCTATAATAGTCGACAAAGAATACGGGAACATGCTGAGTGACAGCCACAGCTACTTGACGGTTGCCAACATGGGATTGCCATATTGATGAGATATTACAATGAAGGTTAGTTTATAGGGCGTCCGAGGGACCAATAGCAATATTGTAAATACCTTGGTTAACCTTACTGCAGATGATTGAATGAGTTTTGAGGATATAAGAATCTGTGAATATCCGTGAGCATTATCGAATCGGAAGAAAGGCAGCGAATGAGAGCTTCAAATGCAGTGAAGCATTCAGCGAAGTTGATCGTAATGCCGCTGGCAGTGCTTATCTTCAGCTCTCAACTAAAAACGCGTATTGGCCGGTAAATGCGAACAGGGACCGGCTTAACATTGCGATAATTAAACCTGACTCTAACTTCTCCCTTTGGGCCTCTACTGGGTTGCATTGTATGAATTGTTGCAACCCCTGATGACGTGGCGTTTTACCAATCGACTTCGGCCGGGCCGACGTGATGGCAATTCACCTGTGAGAAATACTTATTATTTCTTCATCTGGATCTTTATGTAACCCAAGTCAATTTATTAAAAGTTTAAAAGGTTGAAAGCCATATTAGTATATGCTAATCTTGGAAAGATAATTTGAATCCCCTTTCTCCTCTTTCTCGATATTTTGAAGGTAAAACAAAGCAAAATCTATAGAGGTGAAGAGGTCTCTGACATGGATATACCCTATATGCTATGGGCAAATATGTAACCTGCCGTTGTCACTGTCGCCCGGATGATGTCGGCTTTAACATGAATCTGGATCGCTTCGCATGAGAATTTAAAGCGCTCTTTCAAATGACCTTGGAGATATTTGATTTGGGAATGCCATGATCAGCTACCTGGAAAAGCAAAATGGCGTAGTAATATGATATGGCTTAGCGAGAAGCGTGGTAGAGTACTGTACCAAAGCATCGGGGCTCTCAAACAACCTCCGAGATCGTGTTCCCGAGGCATCTCCGATGCTAAAACTATACAGATTTTGACAGTAGGCGACGTAGCTTTACACATAGGCGTATGGATGGAGCCAATTGTTGGTTACCTGAGCTGAAGATCTTCCCTGCCCTGACATCTTCGATCGGACCCCTTCCGCTTAGACGACTGTAACTATGGCTATGCAAAGCTGAGTGAAGATATCACACATAAGCGAATGTAGATGTATGTGTGTGTAAAGGAGATCTCGTTGATCATCATATGCTAACCTGTCTTTAGAGCGATCGTATCTGTATTTAAGCGACGCGCGCGATAGCCCCGCGATAAACACCACCTACCTTACCACTCTATCCCAACTCGCCAACAGTAGATTCAGGGTTCTTCACGCTATAGAAATTCTTGTCCACTCTTGTCGCACATATTTCTGTTGTCAAGCAGCTTTGTCGTCGTCCTCGTTATTTTACATACCCCACATGTCTCCATCCTTTAAGCCTTGAGACCCAGACGCTTGGGCCTCCGGGAAACAGATTTCCGGACCAAATAGGAATAGCCCATCTGGGCGGCCGATCTCTTTTCTAGTACTGCAGCCAACAAGAAGTTTGAGGTCAAAGAGCTTTATCGACTGACTCGAAAAGTGACAGGTAATTCGATCAATTGCAGCCACTTCTTGTTTCTCGAATCATAGAGCATTATTTACATACTCTAGTCATCGTCATATCACCATCACTTGGGGTAATTGCAGACTGCGAGTCATGGAACGAGTCATGGAAGCACTCATCACGGCCCCACTCTCGACGGCAAAACTCGCTAGTGGAAGTTGCTGTTATTTCGGGTTCTAGCTCCTGGGCAATATCTTTCAAATATTGGTTGAAGACACTACAAAAGAAAACAGGGCTGAGCTAGTCTACCTAGTCTCTTCACTAAAGGACTGATCAGCGTACTGCCCCTAATATGCCGTTCGGACTATACAGAAAAACAGGGCAGCGGGCGGAAGGGCGTCTTCCGAGTGGATGGGATGTCACCGGGGAAGAAAGACCTGGTTAGCAGAGTGAACTACTCTTGCTACTGAAGAAACCAGCGGGGTTCTCCTGCATATTCCGAGAAGAGACCAAGGAGAAACAAGAAATACGAATGTAGATCTCCCATCTTTGACTGATTGAGATCTGAATGGATCATGTTCCGCGAGGGCTCGGTCTCAGGTCTAAAGTGTCTAGCTCTAGAGATCTCACGCCACTATATTAAAGTAATTTAATTGCTAAGCAGACCACGACACTTCAATCTTTGTGGTCTACTCTACATATCGTTAGAACACGCCTCTTATCTTCGCATAACATGCAGGCAGTTGTTGAGGCCACTAACGCCGGGAATTACGGCAGAGAATAAGCTTTCGAGGTCCATGCATGATACCAATAATCCCAGAACGGCTTTATCAGCCCCGGTACCCCCCCAGTCAAAGGATGGGTTGCATTGAATGCCGCGCGACGTTACGACCAACAGAGCCCCTGAAGCTGGGATTCTAGAACCGGGACCATACAAACTTACTTATATTCTGGTCTCGGCTGTCGCATGCTCCAGTTAAAGACTTTTTCGTTTATACTTTGTGAAGAGTACGTATCTAATCTATCCAACACAACACCAATTCGATACGCACGCGAACACCTCACTACTATCGGACGTTCCTACATCATGCAGCTGCCACAATGGCTGATACACCGGCCCCAGTCATAAACATGACTCCGGTCATTATTGAGATGTGGATTGAGTATGGCATTGGCGTACTTGTCCTCGTGCTTCGAATCTTCGCACGACTCCAAAGGATTAAATATACCAAATTTACAAAATGGGCCTCGGACGACTATTTGGCTTTTATTGCACTGACTCTGTGGACTGTAAGGCCAGATCCCCAGACTCGGAATTACCATTATTGGCTGACGCGTGTATGCGCATTTACAGCTCGAAGTTGCCATGTGTCAGATAATAGCGGACAAAGGTAGCATCACTGGCCTGACGAACGAAATCGCCTCCAAATTCACGCCTGCACAAGCCAAAAGTCACGAGATCGGTGCCAAATGGTTATTTGCGGCATGGTACGTCTACGTTACTATGGTCTGGACCCTTAAAGCTATGATGCTTGCTGTTTTATTCCGAGTCACGTAAGTCCGACTACTTTTCCATTTCCATTTCTGTCAGAGCAAGCTAACTCAACCATAGAAAATCACTTCCTCAGGAACGACTTGTTAAATGGGCCTCAGTATTCGTTTTCATGTGTTATCTGATAACAATCGGCGTTATTTCCGGTCATTGCAGGCCTACCCACAAACTGTGGCAGGTTTATCCTGTTCCATCAGCCGACTGTTCCCAGAATCGAGCAAAATACTACGCCCTAGTTACAACCAACGTCACTACTGATATCATAATTATGGTACTTCCTATTCCTCTGCTTTGGAAGCTGCAGGTCGATCTGAGGAAGAAGCTCTTGTTTGGCCTGATGTTCTGCGCTGGTTTCTTCATCATCATCTGCACACTTCTTCGGTGTATTATCTGCCTAAAGACACCTGAGCGATTGGATCTTGGCCTTAGCTGGTCGATCCGTGAGACGGTAGGTCAAGATACTATGACATCTGAGGTTTGAGTTATGCTAACAAGTCGCTCGACAGGTCGTTGGAATCATCTGCACGAATGCTCCCTCAATCAAACCTCTTCTTACCGGTCGCAACCACAGCACCAACGACAGCTCGAAGGGTAATACATCAGGTCGCATTGGTTTTTCTGGTACGACCAGTGCACACAAAATGTCTCGGATGCATAGACTCCCTGACGAAAGTAACAGCGGAAGCCAGGAGTGTATTGTTACTGGAGCTCGCAAGAACCACGCCACGGTTACTGTGGATGACAAGAGTTCCGACCATAACATGCACTATGGTACTCAAATCCATGTTCGACAAGACTTCCAAGTTACAGAAAGTGGTGTATGATGATATGAAGTTGATATTGGACGGTAAAATAGATACACGCTGGGCATTTCCTTTAAAGTCTTAGATTATAAGTTCTTAATATCAATTCCATTTTCCTGGGGATGCTTATCTTCAGCCCTTAACTAAAGACACTTATTAGCCTATTAGTACGTCCTCCTCTATATAGTTAGCAGCGGATGAGACTCGGGCTCTTCGCAATGGAACACTCAACTTCGGAGAACCCGATATCACATTATGCAGGACCTCGTCATTCAATGCCCTTGAGTTAGTACTATGTAGCCTTGTGTTACACTACAATGCATTTCCAGGTATTTGAAATACCAAAATCTCCGAACTTCTCGCATCTTTTACCCTGAGACGGTTTTATTCCGCTTCTACGTTGCACCGTGACATAGATGGCTTTCATGGAATGTCATTGCGTGTTGGTTCAGCCCGCAACGCAACCACCAATTATTGCCGTGTATCACCGCAGCCCTAGCCTAGCCTACTCCATCGGCCCTGAAATTCTTCGAAATACTGTGCTTCCCCCCGTCACTATTTTTCACTGCTGTATACGATAACTCTTGACATGGCCCTCAATCCACTCAGGGTCTTGTTTTTTTTTAATATTGAACTCTAGTATTTCCTTTGTTTAAACACTGCAAACAGTATTTAGAAAACCTGATAATACTATTTGCAAAGCTCTCCGACATATTTGCAGCCTAACTTGTCAGGTCGATGCCCCCAACGATGGATCAATTATAAGGCAGCTCGGCGACGTATCGTAGGCGGCAACAACAGAAGGACGATTTGGGGTAAACATCACAACAGCCATCCCTTCTCAGGTTGAATGCATGTCAGATGCAAAAATTGCTGTGAACTGGGGTTATGGGCCGGCGGATATTTTCCGCCGTCACCGTTACCCCAACTGGCAAGCCACTAAGTTTACTGAACCTTGGCACGGCACTTGCGGTTCATACAGACGGCTCGCAGCGGAACGCAGCGCTTCAATGCTACCTTCTATGAGCACGGCCGATACAGCAGAAGCACATGTTGCAATCCGCTTCCTCTTGGGGGTTCCAATCCCGCACCATCCATGATGATGCAGCATAAGCAGCCATGGTGTGCAGAACGACCATATTCAATGCTTCTCGTCCGAGGGGCGGTTGCAACGGCATCAGCCCTCAACACAACGACATGCTTGGTCATGATGCCCGAGTATAAATACGCTTGCTTGGTCCCTCGGAAACAACACAACAGTACATCATCTGCAACAGTCTTCCTACTCAACCCAGCTACTACACTCTATACTTTACTTTCTATCCAAGCTAGAAATCCACTGCATCATCCACCATGTCTCAGATCAAAGTTGGTGACTACCTCTTCCGCCGTCTTCACGAGCTCGGCATTCGCTCAGTCTTTGGCGTTCCAGGAGACTACGAACTCGCCCTTCTGGATCTCGTCACTGACAACGACCTCGCCTGGAAAGGTAACCCCAACGAACTCATCTCTTCTTACGCTGCAGATGGCTACGCTCGTGTCCGTGGTGCGGGAGCTTTTGTCACCACCTTCGGTCCTGGTGAACTATCCGCGTATTGCGGTATGGCTGGTCACTACGCGGAATATGTTCCTGTAGTGCATGTCGTTGGCTACCCAACTGTCGATGCTGTTCGCAACAAGAGAATCATGCACCACAGTCTCGGAAATGGGAAGTTCGACATGTATGAGAATATGGCCAAGAATATCACTGCTGCAACTGTTGTGATCAACTATGCACCTACTGCAGCCCGAGAGATCGATGAAGCGCTTACTGTTATGATGCGTGAGAGCAGACCCGTCTATATCGGGCTCAGCGTCGATATTGCGTACGAAATGATCGATGCCGAGGGGCTCAACGTCCCAATTCCTACCAAGCTGCCCCCGAACGATCCAGCTCTCGAGGAGAGTGTTGTTGAGGAAATCAGAAAGTTGATGGGGAGATCGAATAACCCAGCTATTATTGTTGACGGAGGCAAGTTCTAAGGTCCCAGTGGCACAGCCAACCTCACTAACTATTGTAGGCGCTGTGCGAAACGGTGTACTTGAAGAATCTCATGAGCTGATTAAGTTGACCAACCTGCCAACCTTTACTACCGCGATGGGCAAAGGAGGTCTTGATGAAGCCATTCCCCAGTTTGCAGGCGTCCACTCTGGCGCTGGTACTCTGCCCACCGTCAAAGAGGCGCTGGAATCTGTTGACACAGTCATTTGGATCGGCAACTATCCTTCTGATTTCAATACGGGCGAGTTTACGACTGTTGTTAACAAGGATGCTGTTGTTATTGACCTCCAACGTTTCGCTGTTTGGATCGGCAAGACCCAGTACCCGGTCTCAATGAAGCATGTGAGTATAGCTTACAGTCACCTTTGGTAAAGCCAGCTAACCCTCTCAGGTACTGCAACGCCTCGTGGATTCTCTTCGTTCGAACCCAATTTCCCTGGCTTCACGACACGTCACTTGGGATCCATATCCAAAGTTCAACTTTCAGGCCAGCAACGAGCTCAAGCAAGATTTTCTCTGGGGCGTAGGTCACTCCGATGCATCTTCTAGTGGACTCTAATACTGACAGACACAGGCACTCAGCTCCTTCTTCCGCCCCGGGGATTTGATCATTGGTGAGACCGGTACCTCCGCTTTCGGCCTGTGCGATACCAAACTCCCCAGCGGGGTTATGATGTTCAACCAAACCGTATATGGCAGCATTGGATACGCTACGGGTGCCATCGTTGGAGTTGGCCAGGCGATAAAGGAAAGCGAAGGGAAGTGGAAGAGACCTGTCCTCGTCACTGGAGAGGGCTCCATGCACCTCACTATTCAGGCACTGGCAGATATGCTGCGGTGGGACCTCAAGCCAATCATGTAAGTACCCTCTTCTCAGTTCTGTCGCAGTCTTTAGCATTTGCTGACATGATCCAGATTTGTGCTCAACAATGGCGGATACACAGTCGAGCGTCTCATTCACGGCAAGGAAGCCCTTTATAATGAGGTCGCAGTTCTGGATTATTCCTTGCTCGGCAAGACTTTCGGACCAGCATTCGAATCCAAGTACCATGGCCCTATCAAGACTTGCGGAGAACTAACGTCACTCCTTCGAGATCCCAACTTTGGCAATACAGGCTGCCTTGAGGTAAGATTTCACCTGAATTCACCTTGACCGAGAGACGTTGCTGATGAAAAGCAGTTGGTCGAACTCATTTTACCTCCTCTTGACGCACCTTCTGCGGTCATCAAGACTGGTGCCGCTATCGATGCATTCAACAAGGCCAAGGCTGAGCAGGGCCCAGTAGTATCCAGGGTGCTTAATTTTTGATCCCACCGATCGCAGTATGATTGATTAAGATTCAAATGATACTGAATTTTTCACATCCTTTGCTCCAATCACTAGTTCAACCTACTTAATCTTAGTCAATGTTCAACACATCGAAATTTTGACCCCATCCACAGTGATGAATTTGAAGTGATGTCATTGGCTCTGTAGGCGCGCCCTGCAATTGACCGCATCCACATTTTGTACTCCACCATCGAAATACAAAACTCTAAGCAAATGTCGGCTCTGTTGCATTAGAATACTTCAAGTAAACACTCTGTCTAATCGTCAATACAGTCGGTGTAGCTCTCAAGTGCACAACCATGTCACTAATGGGCAACGATCCGGGCGAGCTCTCGCTCAGCAAGCTCCTCTCAACTCTCACCCATACGGTCCATCCAACCACCTACGTCTTCGCTACGCTCACCGATACCTCCAATCTACCACCCCTGTCCGAGACGCAGATGATCTTTAAGGAGTCGGAGGGAATCACTGTCATTATCAGCAAAGACTACGCAGAGTCACACAAGATCGATTACTTCTTTCCTTGCAAAATGATCACTCTTAATGTCACATCGAGCTTGGAAGCTGTCGGGTTCATGGCGGTTATTGCGACGAGACTAGCGGCCAAGGGCATTGGTTGTAACCCTGTTAGCGGTTTCTATCATGATCATATCTTTGTGCCTCTTGGTCGGGAGGAGGAGTCATCGGAAGTGTTGGTACGATTAGCGGCGGAGAAGAGGGAGGAGACTGAGAAGGCATAAGAACAAGGACCATGGAGGAGTAATTGCCAATCTTTGAGAATCCTTCAACGTACAAGGATGAGATCATCAGAGTCTATCTATGTCCTGTGATACGCTACCTCTCAGCAGCCGGAGCTAAATTATCAAGACATCACTTCAAAAGCCACTTGATGCCTTCAATAAGATCTACAGCTGCTTTCTTTCCTTGACTCAAATGCGCGAATGCACCCCAGAAGATATGAGGCATTCCAGGATAAATATCCAACCGTGTCTCAATCCCATTCTCCTCGCGCAACACTTGCTCATAGATCAAAGCCTCGTCGCGAAGGACATCCATTCCACAAACTTGGAAATAAGTCCTTGGTAAGTCGTAGTGACCCGTTGGCCAGATGAACGGAACAAAGAGAGGCGAGGATATATCCCCGGCTGCAGAGTCGTGGAAAACCTTGTCTAGAGCTGGGGTGAGAATAGGGTCGTCCTTACACTCGGCTTGCGTCCGAGAAAGATAAAGGTTCTTGTACTTCTCAGGCAGTAATTCTTCTTTCTCTGGTGGCAGTATCATTGGAGCGAGCAGAAAAACGCCAGTTATCGCAGGAGTCAGCTTCTCATCTCGAGCCAGATGGCTAGCTATAGCAGCCATATTTCCTCCAGCTGATGAACCCCCAATGATGAAACCCTTCGATAGTGAAACCTTCAGCTCGGACTCAGCATTCGTAGCAATCCATTTCAAGCTGTCCCAAACATCGTTGATGCTAGCTGGAAACGGGTCTTCAGGTCCTTGCCGATAAGAAGGCGCCAAACAAACGACCCCTAGCTTTTGTACAATATCACGACACGAGCGCTCGGCATCTTCTGGAGATCCGATAGTCCACCCGCCACCATGGATGTAAACAACAAGCGGCGGGGTTGAGCCAGAGATGTTGACTGGTTCGTAAACATGAGCGCGCAACTTGTGGCCATCTCTTGCAGTGTAGAATATATCGCGCTCTACAACGCCACTATCTGGATCGGGCAGCTTATGCAGGCTTTTCATATACCATCTCAAACTTGCGATTGCCTTAGCTGGATCAGAAGTGTCGATCTGGGGAATAGTTATTGTTTTGAGGTACTGGACAAGATCAGTTGGGAGTCATCCATGGCATTGCTGGAGACTTACGTCGTCCAGCTCGGGATCAATAGCTGCTAGTTGCAGTCGTTCCTCTCTTGAAAGTGCCATCTTAGCAGTTGCGAGTGTGGTCACGATATCAGATGTCGTCTATAGTGTGTATGAGTGAAAGGTAAATGGCCCGTTCAAAAAGTCGACCAAAAGTAGTTCTCCAGCCCGGAGTTAACGGTCTTATCGCACGAGGAAGTGAACAACGGCTCAATGTAATCCATTTTGGGATTACTATTATGCTAACAGTTCTCACATCGGTATTAAGATTCGGATATAATGATTACATCCTCTCCTCAGATGTCCCTACGTGTCGCCTTGGTTATTCTCCCTCAAACCAACACCGGCCTTCGAGATTATCTGGGCTTGCTCATTGGCAGCTCACATAAGCACCAGTCCGTTATCCAATCAGGTTGACATTATCCGTGGCTTCAGGCCTCTTCTCGGAGAAGGCCTTGGACTCTTCCTTTCGCTGACTATCACCCAGTTGAACACGTCTCCTAGCATCAATATACACCATGTATTCCTCATAGGTGTGCGGCAAGACCTTGAGATCTTTGGGCACAGAGAAGGTATAGTTGAATTGACCAGTTGGCTTTGCAACACCATGCTCGACATCACGGACCTTGCTGTCAACTCGAACATGAACTCGGGTCATGGGCTTCTCAGGGTCTGGGAAGCCAGGCTCAGTGCCGTCTTCCTCCAATAGGGGAGGATCGGTGTATGCGACAGTAGCGGTCAAGTACAGAACACTGCCGACAGGAACGGGATTTCGGAACGTGCAGGGATCAGCGCTGATGAAGGTCGGTCGGGCATGAGCAAAACTGGCCGCACAACAGAAGGCAAGCTCAAAGGTCTGTTTCAAATGGAAACCACCAAAGATCATGGTCTGGTGACGATTTCGGTACTGAGGTTGCATGATGGCGGCCGTTGAAAGCTGGGTCTTGGACATAGCAACAACATTGGACGGTTGACGAAGATCATTGTTGGGATCGTGATATGCAAGTTGTCGAAGCCAGATTCGATGGATAAGAGCAGATTCAGCATCGTTAGGTTCAGTCTGAAGAAGCGAAGCCTTCGAATTCTCTTTCTTGGACAGCGACTTAGCCTCTCCAGCCTTGAAGATCTTCTCTTCCTCCTCATTGGTGGGGACCAGCTTGGGGATGTTGACTGGCTTTCTTGTGTTGGGATCCAGGGCGACCATTGTGAAGGTGCAGGTAAGAAGGACATCCTCGGGTTTGCTGGGTTCGCCTTCTTCTCTGGCCTTGGCGACTTTGCAGGTGATTTCAACGCTACTCCTGCCAGAGGCATAAGTAACCTGGCCGCTGTACTCAAGATCGCAAATTTCGGTGAGTGGATGCGCTATTGTGATACGGTCCAGAGCGGCGGTCACTGTAGTAACTCCAGGACCGGTATGTTTGTAGACGATGATTCCAGAGAGTGCATCAAGGTCCATGAATAATGTCCCGAGTCTATCATGAATTTTAGTGAGTGGTTGAAACCGTTTCAATTGATGTACTTACCGTATGTGACCGGAAGAGTTGACATAAGTGTCTGACAGCCAAGGGTCTTTCTTGAGAGGAAGCACGACGCGATGATAGCTGTCGCTCATCTTTTTGGGGGTCAGGTCGCGTTCCTTAGGATAGTCGTCGGACTTGTGAGCCGGCAGACCCTGTTGCAGACGCTGGAATGCCTCGATCCATGGCATCGGTTGCCTCTTATCCTCAAGGCCCTGAAATACGCCATCTGTTTTCCTTGGGGTTGTTGTATGGAAGCTGCTGGCATTGGGACGTGTCAATGCAGGGCTGACTGGCCGCAGTGCATGTGGTCTACGCAGCGAAGCGACAATGCTCCTTGCTTCTCGACTTCTGGACATCATGGTGAGTTGTTGAAATGAAGTTCAATTGTTGATGGTCGTGTGACGCAATGTTGAGGTTCGCTGGCGGATCTTAGTTAGCGAACCGTAGAAACCCGATAAGTCAGCGAGACGCTAAGATAAGGACCTCGCGGACTTTGATAACCGAGCTTGTATGAGGCTTGAGCGGATGAAACCGGCTTCATGGAAATGAATCTGCGGTGCAATAATTTCAGTAAATTTTCTGTAGCAGGCGATCGAATATTTTTATTCCGATTGTCAGTAAAATTCGATGGTCCTGCATAATCGTATGGGTCTTGTGGTGGAACCAGGCACCGAATCGATCAGCCAACCAACAAAGACATTCGCTTCCGCATCTGGACCTGGGCATATCCTTGCTTCTTGTGATATGTGACCTGCATGGAATATTCTATCATCTTGCGACGGCACTGAATGTCATATACCTCAAAACATCGATGGTGGGATGCAGCAGCGGGTGAAAAGACATTTATTCATCGTGAAATAGTAATAAAAGGATCTAAGTTCGGATAAGAATAACGTCTAGCAATCGACTATTGTACAAAAGTACTTAGCAATGTCTCTCTAAACATCGCTATCTCACAACTGTAATATCAAAACTCCAGCTTTGAGACATTGTTCCACTTCTCGTCAGAGTCAGCAAGAGCTTTGGCCGCCATATGAGCATATTGGAGCGCATCATTGCCCAGGACGATTCTCAGTGGAGGGTCCTCCACATTCGAAAGGTGAATAATAGCTCTAGCTATCTCAGAAGCTTCCGTCCACTCTGATAGTCCCTTGATCAGCTGAATCATCTGGCCGACAGTCTGCTCATAAGGTTCGCTGACCTTAGCAGTTTCAGTAGCGATAGTAGCCCAGTCAGTCTTAATGCCACCAGGTTCAGTAACAGTGACCTTGATGCCGAAGGGGGCTACTTCTTGTGAGAGGGCAGTTGAGAATCCTCCAACAGCCCATTTGGCACTTTGATAAGCTGCTGCTCCCGGTGTACCGATTCGGCCTCCGATACTCGAGACTTGAATAACATGACCAGACTTTTGTTTGCGCATGATAGGAATAATGGCTTTTGTAACATTGACGACCCCGAAAAGGTTGACGTCAACCTGCTCGCGGAAGCCTTTAATATCTGCATCTTCAACAGATGCCATGTCCGCGTAGCCAGCGTTGTTGACGACCACGTCGATGCGGCCAAACTTGTCAACAGCTTCCTTGGCTGCCTTGTTGGCTTGGTCAAAGTCTGTTACATCGAGAGCGGTTGCGAGTATCTTGTCGGATCCATATTTGGCGACGACATCATCGAGTTGAGATGGGGTGCGAGCAGTTGCGACGGCGATATCGCCCGACTCAAGGACTTTCTCGACCAGTGCGCGACCAACTCCGCGAGAGGAACCAGTGATGAACCATACTCGTGCCATGTTTGATAATTGTTATTTGAGTGGTAAAGGGCGAATTGCAGTTGTGTAGTTGTAAGAGAAACTTGACGAGATATCGATGATTTAGAAGTACTTGTGAAAGGGGAAAGAAGACGGTTTAAATACGATTCATCATTTGCACAGTTCTAAAAAATTTTCTTCTTTCAAGTCTAAACAACGGAGTTCGACACGGTAACTATGGCACGCCATTCGTCCTCAGCCCCATATCGGTATGAGGCTGTCCAGTAGAGAAGGGTGATTCAAAGTGAGCATCGATGAAGTTGAGAAGCCGTTAGCCTTGTTGTATGCACGTCGTGATCCACTTCGGGACTTGCAGCCTATCTCCGGGTGCTGGCGTGTATCGTTGAAGTCCGCTACGCGGTGACGGACCTAACTTTGCTGGGAGATAAGCGGCGTTAAACCTTTCCAGCGTTACACTGAATGAAAAACGCCACAGGTCTGGCTTATCGATTGGCTTATTTTCTGAGTGGGTTCCGCTGTTTTGGGACACTGATTTTTTTTGGCTTACTGGCTTACTGGCTTATGGCTGACGACCCACCACCGCAGGGTAGTTTGGATCAAAAGGCGAAAACCTGAACGTCAAGCTCTCTGTCTAGCCAGGAGATCAAATATTCCGACGCAAAAGTGAATATGTCGGCTTGAATAGTGAAACATGATTGCCTCCTCTCTTCCCCAAACTTCTTCGTTTTGTTCATGATGTAACTGTGCAGCGACTGCTGCGTGTGGTCATTCATAGTTCGCGTACAATTGTTCCGCTTGCTAAAAGTAGGCATCCACTTCAGAAACGACAGCAGAGAATTGTCATCACCTATGCGATTCTATCAGGCTTGGAGGGAACTAAGCTGAATTATTCGGGCTTGAAGTGCGATTTCTGATAAGTAGACATTGGCAAAATCATTGTGAGCGAGGCGCCTTTATTGTAATTCTGCCTTGACATCAGCCTGAACCCCGCTTCACATTTGATCTGCCTCGCGACAAGACGAGCTTCCTGCCTGCATTCAACTGCATGAACGATACAGCTTCAGTCATTTCTATTCCATACACTTCAGAATCAATTTACTCCGCACCTTTAAATATGATATAGAATCCATGAGCGAAATGGTGAGCCCCAGCAAACTCTGCAGCGTCTGTCTCGACATGTTGCAGCCAGGTTTGGAAGCAGTTGAGAATAGCCTCCACACAAATTGCCAGCACCACAGCACTTTCTTTAGCTTCAAACGGGCCGTAGACGGTGGGTGCTATATATGTGCGAAACTCTGGGACTCCGTGTCAGATGCCTCCATCAAAGGCTGGTCCGACGAACCTGGCATCTGGGTTCCCTTTGAGTGTGGCCTGGGGCGACGAGCTTGGGCACCGCGTTGGTACGGAGCTATCTATTGGCACATCAGATACCTAGAGTTCAACACGGGGCCGTGGACTAGTTTGAAATACAAAGGAAATGTATTTTGCTTCCTTCCGTGTGAGGGTATGTCGACTTCCCCTCCCATCAAGCTTGGTATAATCACTGATGTGGTCAGATGAGGAGTCTTCGAAGCTACAGAAATGGTCCGCGGACTTCCAAACCAGTACCTCGTCAGAAAAGGTCCACCAGCTGGCTTCCGAGTGGTACGAAGCATGTAGTGACTCACATGACTTGTGTCAACGATTGCGGTCTTCACCAAAGTTTGCCCCATCGCGGCTCATCGATATTAGTTCTGACGATATCTGGAAGCTTTGTCTTTATCCACAGGATATCATAGATCCGCCGGAGTATATGACTCTCAGTTATAGATGGGCCAAAAACCCTTCGATTGTTCTTTTGAACTCGAATCTTGAAGTCTTTCGAAAGGGCGCACCAACTTCTCATCTCCCCAAGACATTCAGAGAAGTCATCACTGTTGCGCGTCGATTCTCTATCAGGTATCTCTGGATTGACTCGCTATGCATCATTCAAGATTCACCGGAGGATTGGGCCCGAGAATCACTCCAGATGCACCAAGTCTACACAAACTCTGCCTGCACCATCTCAGCAACCGCTTCGGAAGGACCTGATGAAGGGCTATTCCGCTCACGGACCGTCCAGGAGACGCTGACAGGGCACATCAAGGTGCAATTCGCTGACGGCAAACCCAGAAGATTTGACGTTTGGGACCAGCATCATATGCAGCGACTAACACAAGGTCCACTTACTGATCGTGGATGGGTATTCCAGGAGCGTATTCTATCGCCAAGAGTGCTCCATTTCACCAAGACTCAGGTTGTATGGGAATGCTTCGAGATGAACAAGAGCGAGATGTTTCCCCGCTGGTCGCCTCGCCCTGCCGACGCAGTGTATGCGCCTGACCTGAAAGCTATTGATGCGTTCTTTGACGATGGTCATCGTCGAACTGCCTGGGCAAAGGAAGAAGATAAGAAAATGACCGTGGATGTCTATCATCAGTGGATAAACCTGGTCAAGACATACTCCAAGTGCAGTCTGACCTGCCCCGATGACCGGCTGATGGCTATGGCTGGGATAGCCGAGATGTTCAAGAAAAATACTGGCGATGAATATCTGGCAGGACTCTGGCGGTCAAGGATCGTTGAAGGGCTCAATTGGGTTGTCTTGGATCCCACTCCTGGACCGCAAAACCCTTCTCGTGTTCCATCATGGTCATGGGCTGCCGTTGATTCATCTGTTTTGCCTCAGAGGACAAATCTACCGCGAGATGAAGACCTGGTTGACATCATTGACGCTAAGAGTCATTCCGCTCAAACTTCGTCTCGTTCGCAGTCAGTGAAGGGATCGATTCAACTTCGTGGGTGTATATGCAAAGGCACTGTCCGTGAAAGCTGTAGGAGGATAGGCATGGAATACACCAGATTGCAGCTTCTGGAAATGCCGTCGACAATTTACGCCTATCCGGATACTCTTGAGACAACTTTTAAGAGCGGGGAAACGTTTTTATTTCTGCCCTTGAGGTCGACATTACGGCGCCAGGTTAAAAATGAGGATGAAAATCCAGTTGGCGAACCGCTCGTGATAATTGAGGGGCTTGTCCTGGGAGCCGTTGCTGGAGCTGAGAGTAACTATCGCCGTGTCGGTCAGTTTGTCGTTGTCTCCCTTGACGATGCTAGCTTCTTCGGCCTTATTGCAACCTCACCTAAATCCGGAGGAGGTGTTGCGAGAATAAGTGCGGATAAGTCTCGAAAGTCCCTTATAACATTAGTATAGAAGGATCCTATGATAGTTCTCATAATATATGGTGCGCACCATTGACCGGTACCATCGTGAGCAATACCCTACACTTTGTGCATGAGCCGAGGGAACATCAATCTGGGGAAATAGTGCGGACTTGGTTACAAGCGCAAAAAGAAAGTTCCCCGGCAATAAGTGCTTTGGTGATCAACAAACCGCGGCGCAAGTTGATCTACAGGAGAATGCATCGGCCCTTCCATCGATCGTCTGTTTCCATGCTACCATCCATGAAACGATCCTTTTGCCCGTTCAAGAACTTCACGCATATCGAGCATTACATGATCATTACAAACGTACATTTCTTGCTTCTGGACTTCAAGACCCGATACTCACGCAACTGCCGTATCACATTACCATGATGTTACTCTGAGCGCGATTGGATGGAGCCGCCTCGGTCCTATTCACGGCCTTGGCTTCATTTGACGGGTTGGGGTATCGCGTGGAGGCGGAGCTAGTGTCGTCGGAAAGCTTGGGGATTGGTGGTTGAGGAGGAAGAAACATGAAGAGCCAGTCATTTACGTGTCCGAAACAAGTGTTGGATGCAGGGGTCCCTGGTCAGTATCCCACTTCACGAGCCGAGACCGCTCACGGGACCAGAAAAACTGCCGGCGAACTTGCTGAACAGCTTCAAAGTCTAACAATTTGTAAGAAGTTGAAGGACTTTGACGATGAAAGACGGGGTCGATTTACACCAGAATCTCATCGTTGGGCATTCTTATGGTCCAATTCCGGCATATCCCTCAGCTTAGTTACCTGGTAGTATGTCACTTTTGGACGGCCCAAGTGCCGACAGCTTCAGATCTTCGTCATGAACCAACAACAATCTCATAAAATTGCTATCCGACTCATAAACGAAGTTTCCCCAGCTTCTACCGACGCTAGAGCTTTCAACCGGACCTCAACCGAGTTAACCGCAGTTCAGCCAGCCTTTGAATCATATCAGGACAAGTCCATGACTCGTGTGACGCTTGGAACAAGCTGGATAAGCAATATCCGTCAAACTTCGCAAAGATGGAGAGATCAATTAGACAACTGCGGGGTTGCCGAGTCACTTTCCCGGCTGGTATTTCAGCTAAGTGGAACGAGGTGGTATTGAATTGTCCATCCCTTGTTCATATCATCCTATAATCTGGGGCTTCGCGAAAAAAACCTGGAGACCCCGCGACGTTTTTTGTTGACCCGCGCGGGAACAGTTCCGTGCTGTTGTCGTCCGTGCAGCATCATACCGTGGTAGTTTATAATGGCTGTTGATCGCCCCCGTTTTGCGGTTTGACTCCCCAGATAACGGCAATCAACAACTCCACAAATCAACTATCCACCGAGTCAATTGAGAACCATGGCTGTGGACTCCAAGATCCAGCCTCCGTCTGGGGGTCTTGAGGCTGTTCTGCCGAACCAGACGACACCATGGTACAAACAAGCCCACCTGGTCAAACTCAATGGTTTGATCCTGGGCTTGGTCTGCTTCCGTGAGTTGCATAAACAATGATCAATATGGATCATGAGAACTGACTTGAACAAGAATCGGCAATCGGATATGATGGAAGTCTCCTCAACGGTCTTCAGTCTCTTCCCCAATGGAGCGAGTTCATGGATCATCCTTCTGGTGAATGGTCCGGCTTCATCAACGCCATCTACTTTATTGGATTCTTTGTAGCTTGCCCGCCTAGCTCATGGCTCGCAAACAAATACGGTCGTCGTCTACCAGCTCTCCTGGGCTTCATTCCACTGGCAATTGGCACTGGTCTCCAGACAGGTGCTAAGACTGAGGCAGAGTGGATCGCGGGCCGTTTTATCCTCGGTATCCCGACTGCCATGTTCGCGACATCAATCCCTCTTCTCATTACTGAGATCGCGTACCCCAGCCACCGAAGTGTCATTACCGCCTTGACTAACTGTAACTACTTCATCGGTGGTATCATTGCAGCTTGGGCGTGCTATGGAACCAGGAACTACACCGACTGGGCTTGGAGGATACCGACCGTTCTACAGATCGCATTGCCGCTTGTTGCCCTTCCTGCTCTGATCATGGTGCCCGAGAGCCCTCGATGGCTAGTCTCTGTGGGACGGGAAGACGCAGCGCGCGAGACACTAGGAAAGCTGCACGCGGTAAGTCAAATTAGCATGATCGACGCCTATCGCACAGTTAGCTAAGTACTACTTTAAAGGGCGGTGATACGAACCATCCGCTGGTCGACTTCGAGCTTCACGAAATCACGACCGCCATCGAGTCCGAAAAACAAGCCGAGACGTCAAGCTCCTACGCATCGCTGGTGTCCACTCCAGCCCATCGTCGCCGCCTCTTCATCACTGCATCGTTGGCAATTTACAGTCAGTGGGTTGGCAATGGAGTCGTCAGCTACTACCTCTCCACCGTCCTTGCCACCGTCGGCATCACCAGCGTCACTGATCAGACTCTGATCATGGGATGTCTTCAGATCTGGAGTTTCTTGGCTGCAGTTGCTGGTGCTTCATGCGTCGAGAGACTGGGACGACGAATTCTTCTCATGATCTCTTGCGCAGTCATGCTTGTCAGCTTTATCCTAATCACTGCAATGTCAGGGAGCTTTGCGCAAACTGGATCACGATCAGTTGGAGTCACAATGATTCCATTTGTGTTCTTATTCAATGCTGGCTATGCCATCGCTATGTAAGTCAACTCTGTTTCACCCGTCTATACTCTAAATCACATCACTAACACAGCTCTTCATAGAACCCCTCTTCAGGTTGCTTACCCTCTTGAGCTTTGGCCCTTCCAGCTACGTGGCCGTGGAATCTCTGCAGCCTGGATGATTATGATCCTGGCTCTCATTTTCAACGTTTTTGTCAACCCAATCGCCTTATCTGCCATTGGCTGGAAGTACTACATTGTCTATGTGGCTCTCCTCGTCTCCTACGGATTCGTGGTTTTCTTTTTCTATCCCGAGACCCGTGGACGTACACTGGAAGAGATTTCGGTCATCTTTGGCGATGCACCAGATGGGCTTTATTCAGATGAGCTGGAAACGAAGCAAGTGATTGAAAAGGCTGATGTGAAGCACCTCGACTAGAATTTGATGAAAGAGAAATTGTCTAGTGTTCTTAGCGCAGTCCACATTGATATCATGAACTAGGAGCTATATTGTTTCGTTTCTCCTTCATACGTGTGTCTCAGCTATTAAGTACGCTGTGATTGTCTTTTTGCGTTTGGGTCGATATAATACCATTCCTCTTGGCCGTTCTCGACACTGTATAGATATCCGATGACGAATTCCTCCCCGGTGCCAATGTTCTCGGGCATGCCGCTTAAAGCGTTATCATCTGGCCCCCGTAGTACTTTGCACTGTTTGCATCGCTTGTCTGCCATGTCGTTTGTTTCACCGCAGCCTTTTGGCTGCTTCTTGGTGCATTGCCAGGAAACATGATGGCTGCTCACTTCTGTTGTGACTCGTCCGAATGTCATGATGAATGTGATATAACAGTAGGGTTTGGCGGCTTGATAGTGGTTGATAAAGAATGCTTGTCGCTGGGTACTGTGCTGGAATTAGAATGAACGTGACCGTCGGCCAGTGAAGTAATATAGAGTTCCCGAGAAGCTCAGAGTCTCCCATTCAGCTAAGCATCACGGAAGCCGGAGGTCAGTCAGTCACAGAAACCATTGATGCTGTGTTTCAGCAAGTAGTTTAGGGTGATTCAATGATCGAAGGATACGCATCACGCAAGCTACAGTCTGTCTATCGGAGGGCTGATACCTTTGACTGCCCAGACAGTGATGTAGTGTATGGCTGCGTTACTGATCTATGTCACGGAGATGTCAGGATGATTCGAAATTGAGTTGAGTGCTCCAGGAAGTCTTGTGTGGATTATAAGCTTTCATCTATAGGTGAAAGGTACAAATCACACATCCGTATCGCATTTTAGTGACGTTTCACGGGTTTTATAGACCTTCATAGTCATATTACGGTTGCTCCATGAAGTGAATAATAATATCTGAAGGGTATAAATACGGTCTTGACATGCTTGAAACAAGCCTTCCTAAAAGTCTTCACTCTACAAAACACAAAGCTTATAGAAACACTACGCTCAAATCAATCTATACAAAAGAAAATAAGACAAATTCTTACAAACTAGAATATTACATAATGGCCGAAACGACAACAGTTGTACGCAAAGACCACAAGAAGTGGAAGTGCAATAAATGCGTCTCGGGAAGGCTTTGCAGCACCGTCAACTCGATGAGTGATATTCACTGCTCTAAATGTGACCATAGGCGACAGACCGATGATGAAGCACTCGCTGCTGATGAATCTTCGATTGGAAGATTGTATCACCTGGATCTCGGTCTGACAGAGCACTGGGAGTACACCAGTCCTGAGCCCCTATAGGAACAATTATGAACTCAAATATGATTGACAACCGCGGAACTTGGCGGAATGATTGCTGGAGACTGAACTTTGAAAGTTCTAGATGTTCATAGTGCCTCTATTTAGTAAACTATCAACAATTCACATCTTTTGAAGCAGAGATATATGGCTAGTGATAACTAACACGAACCATATTTGCCCGTATGTCATGCTGTAATGAGTATGATTTTAAGCATTGGGAATCTTGAACAAGCAATGGGAACAAGTGTATCACAACTGTTCAATCCTCAAGTATCTCACGATGATTTATACTTCTCGTGTTTCCAGCCAGCTATCTACAGCTCTTCTTCTAGGTTCGTATCTCCTCCACTCAGTGCACAGTGCTTTGCCTCCCTAATCAAGGTTGATGCGTTGAGCTGAACGAGACTTTCGTTGTCCAGGTAGTCCTTCACCTTGATGTTATCACCAAGGAAGAACTGCACGCCGTAACCTGGCTGACCAAACCATGGCCTGATAGGTCCTGCCTGAACGGTAAATGATTTGGTCACCTTGTACAAGTGGTAGTTATTAGGGAATTCTTTGTTCTCTCCAGTGATCAAGTTCCCAGGATGGAGAGCTCTTTGCGAAAAGGGGGCTGTAGCAGGAGAGAGATAACGCCCTTTGGCAACATGTTAGTATCTAATCTCGAAGTAGGGTTAGCATATACCTTACCTGTTGGCTCTCCGAATCTGTCAACCAGCGTCCCCGGTTTAAGTGTCACGTTTGCCCTCATAGGCCGTTCGTCATCGTCCAACTCAAACCCGTTCTCCAACGGGTACACCCAGCCGACTGGCTTCTTGCCATCAGCTCGCGTTGTGTCATTCCACCACTTCTCAAGAAATTCGTTGGGAGTCAAACCTCCGAAACGGTCATAGCCAGCGACATATGTGCTGAGAGGGAGGTTCGTAGGGAGGCCTATAGGTCCAAGGCGTTCATCGCCGCAGATGTAAAGATGGTTGAGCTTTTTGTTCTCGCGAACACGGGCTCCTGAGCAATCGCATTCTTTGCTGGTGATGTCCTCTTGGGGTATGTATAAAGCGAGGCCAGTGGCCAAAAGTGAGGAGAAGAGCAAAGACTTGAACATCATGGCGACGGTTGAAAGTATTTGACAGGATTACGAAGAACAGACCGGTCACGAAGACTGAGGTGTCATGCTCCTTTTATGGCATATTGGCTCTCCCATTCCAATCCAACGTTCCAATGATCGATACGTTAAATTTACATATTCCCCAATCCGTCTCAAACGGCTGAAACTATAGATACAGCCCCTATTTTACGCCTTGATGTTTGCCATTTTGGGAGGTGACCCGGTCAATAGAATCACAAGCTGGGACAAAACAGGGGAACAGTCAGCCTCAGCTTTCAATAGTGTATCCGGAGATCAGCTGTGGCTTTCGCCCAGCATTCTCTCTCCAGATTACCTGTGCCAAAATTGATCACCCATACATCAATTGGTCGGGTCTGTCAGCGGACTTGCCCCGTTTTGGTCATGATTCGGTGAAAGGTACGGGCCGCTCCCCGAGAAATCGATAGCTTTAAATTACCCTGGTCAAAACCCAGCCCAGTGGCTGGCTGAGATGCAAAAGTGGCTGGCGGTGAATGCCCCCTTTGCTCGGACCTACCGTTGGCGCTACTGCTTCTTTTTCCTTTAGCATTGCTTGAAAGCTGTCTTTTCAGATAGACATTCGTTCGGTGTTGGTTTAAGCGATCGCGCGAATGTGATGAGCGGTGGTGCCGAAGACCTCCAGCTCAGGACTCGTCCGCCCACCAGTTCCCTCTCTTCTCTTTTTGAGTGAGAACGACACAGCCTCCGATAATTCTTCGCTTACAGACCAGAACTTGAGGCCCGACAGGACCAGTCCGGTCCAGACGCAGGGAGCTCAATCAATCCAGCGGCCTACTTTGTGCGGGGTGTCGGGGGCAGCGAACCAGGACAATTGGTAGGGCAGATACGCTATCTGATAAGCTACTGCACCACTGGAAAGCACTGCTGGAGCGCCCATACTTACCGACTTCCGGCACGGCGCGAGAACCGGTGAGACGACCCTTCTGAAGGATGAGCCTGGGGTTCACAAAGTCACCCTCAGATCAACCTTTCGGTAATCGCCGATTTGCAATAATATAGGCTGAAGAAAATGTTTGGTATTTATGCTCATGTTGAAGTGACAATCTTTATCATGGCACTTTGCTCATTCACTCCGATACCCGCCCGTTATTCCCTTGCATGATGCTCCGGCATCTCGTAAACCACCGAATCGTGGTGGCTCAGCTCAGCTGGCCGTCTTTGGCCAGCCATCTCTGATCGTTCAACATGCTCATTTTCCCTTGGCAAATCCTCCTTAAACACCGATAAACGTGGCTCCAGAGGGCTTCCTCCCACTTCCACTATACCCGAGACCTTCTCTTTGCGAGCGCGTTCTCTGCGTCGCTTCATCCACAGCCAAGCAAGACCACTGATCAGCAGCGCGCCGACTCCAATGCCGACCCCAACACCAATTCCAGTCTTTGCGCCCGAGCTCAGGCCTTTGGAGCCTTCGTGATCAGGCTCATCCTCTTGTGCTGGTCTGTCTTTGGGCTTCTTATCATCTGTCCCATTTGTCGGAAGCTTTTGCGGTAATGCTTCTGCATCAATCCAGTCGCCGTCGTAATCCTTGAAGGCCTGTACGATCGTCTCGTTGGACCAGTAGTATAACCAAGCTTTGCCTTCGCTCTGTTGAGAGACTACGGCTAGACCGGAGCTCGCTTTATCAGCGACAGGCCATGCGCTCTCTGTTTGGTTTGAGCCAAGCTGCCAACCATTCTTCGTCGATCTGACTTCGTGTATATCCTTGTCGTCGCCTATATAAAAGACACTCCGTGTTCGCGATCGGTCCACTGCTGCGCCGATGGCTTCGAGGGAAGGGTTCCAGGCGGGAAGAGAGAACTTAGCTTCGTCTTCCAAGCTCCAAAACATGTCTGACGGCAGTGTGTTGTTCGTGTAAGGTCCTAGGAACTTGTTCGGGAACGCGTCTATTACTTGTCAGTCACTGCTTCGTCCAGTACCACCAGCGCGACAACGCCGTAGGGCATACCTAGCGTCCAGAGCCCAGACCTATCCAGGCGCGACAGCTCGATATTCTCAGAGTCCTTCGGGAAAGGCACAGTAATGTTCTTCAAGTCATGTATCGTTGATCCTAGAGCCATGCCTCCAGCAGTATCCTGTGAGATGGCGCCCCCATCGTTCCAACCGTCATCGTCAGTATACCACAGCATCTTGACTTTCCTGTCTTCGTCATGATAAAACAGACGATATCCCTCTTTCTCTCCGAGGTTGAGGATTGAGAGGCCTGTTTCGTTGTGGATGGAGTCGATACCAGCAGCCGCTGGGATCTGGAACTCGCGGTCACGTACAAGCATTCCCGTCGTCATGTTACAGATGTATTTCCCTTGCACGATCGTATTATCTTCAGTCTGCCAGAAGACTTGCGCCTAGATAGGCTGTCAGCTGTACGCAGCGACCAGTTTGGAGAGAGAGGCGACGTACAGTGATAAATTGCCAGTCCCCCCAGCCTACGGCCGTAAGCGCAGTGCCATTACGCGGAGTTTCTTTCGTATCGAGGATATTGGGCTTTTCGAGTGGGAAGATTGGTATATTCTGACTATTGCAGGTACTGTAGAGAAGATTTCCTGTGGTAGGGTCTTGTGCGCCAACTTGTATGGTGAGGTCAGTGAAGAAAGCATACAGGGCAGAACCGTAGCTGGTTGGAGCCCACGCCAATAGCAACAGCCACGAAAGCATGGTGAGTCGAATGTTGAACAATGATATTGTTCCAGACAATACAATACCGACGCGGTGAGGCAAGGCGATGGAGGAGTGGGAGAATTAAAATGGAAAGAAGCAGCTGTATAGCAAGAACTGAGCCGGGGAGCCTCATTTCGCCTCTCAAGAGCTCGTTTGTCTGCAAGGTGATATGGCTGTTGTGACGTGACCAAGCCACGGCACCAGCCGGGACACTTGCATAAAGCAGCATGATCCCGGTGAGGGATCAGTCCTCTGGCTAGAGTGCGGCTGAGGCACACTCACAGAATTCCACGATGCCGACGATAATTCCCAACTTCATTGAACAGATACAGGCTCAATCACAGCTCTTAGCCCCCAATATTATCAAATTGGAGTCTGTCACACAACCGTTGGGGCTGTTTCCTGTGTCTTGAAGGTCAACCACCATTGCTTCTGTTGCCACTTATGCAGACACTATGTATGCTTTTTAGAGCTCCCGGTTGGTCGGTGCATTGTGTAACACCATAGATGCTAGGTGGGCAAGTCTCGCCAGCCATGGCCAACCTGTTGTCAATGGACAAGGTTGCGGAACATGCGAATGTCCCGTTGTTCTCATTCTGCCGAAGAAGTAATCGGCGTGATATATAACCCGATCCAAACTGTTGGTAAGACGAGGCTCTGTTGGCAGCAAAAGGTTGGGGAAATACTCAAGATGCGTCTCGCTCCCATCATCAGCACCTGCACCAGAAGAGCTGTTGGGGGCCAATATGCATGCACGTTGAGGCTGAAGCTGTCGGCTGGGCTAGCTCGGCTTCTGGACTTCATCTGTGCGTCGCTATTTTCGGATGAGTCAATCCTTTTTTTTTTTTTTTTTAAGCATAACTTTACATCAGATATCTTGGAAAGATAGAGAAGGGAGTAGTGGATAAGTCCCGAGCGATACAGCGCGAGTCTCAAGGCTCCCAGTTTCCTTGCATTTATCGCCCGACGACACAGCCTACAGAATAGCAGAATGTGTCTGAAATGTGTCTGAAGTATTATCAATCAAATGCTTATCTCAGAGCTTGATTGCCAAGACTGATTGTATTGGATAAAGCAAGCCTGAACATGCATGGCCCGAACCTCACCAACAGCATTCTACGGCGATCAATCCGATTAATCCTGATTGGTACTCATCTCAGCCGCAAATATGCAGTCAGCTTTATTTATTGCCAATCGTAAAACGCCGCTATGATATCGCCCTGCCACCTAAAGAATTGTGCAACGATGCTCCCTCTCCCGGATTAACTCTTGCTGCAGGGCTTCATATTCTCCATCACTATACTCAGAGTCGGAATATTCAGAGTCCGACTTGCCCATGATAGATGAGTCATCACCATAGCCCGAATCACTAAAGTTATCAAGAGAAGACTCCTCGTAGGAATTTCCGCTGCAGCTGGTCAGTCACGGGTTGTGAAGTTGGACGGGAATACTGACCTGACCAGCCCTGCCATGACTCTCCAGTCAGACGGAAGGTTTTCTTTAACACTGACAGCCTGTGCAGATTTACGCAATTCTCTCCAGAATCTGTCCATACTTGGTCTTGTGTAGTAGGTCCATGATGCGACATCCTGTGATGCATGTCAGTGTCTGCAGAATCACCTGGAAGAAGGGCTGGGCGGGAAGCTTACCAGGTCTGTGCACATGTGGATGAAAGCGACAACAAATGATATCCACCTCTTCGTCTTGACCGGGCCTCTCAAACCTGGGCCCCCTCGAAATTCGATGCTACCAGAGCCTCCCCCAAAGATGTTGTCAAAGTTCCAGAGGACATATCTCTCCTGTTTCGGCTCTGGGCCAGATTGCATAAGGTCTCTGATATCTTCTTCATCAACGCCGTCATCGAGCGCCTCCCAGAGTTCTCTGAGTGCTGCCTCTTCGTGAAAGCTCGACATGAGGTCATACAACGGCCCAGATCGTAGCGTGTTGGGTCTACAGTACTTGTTGTTCTGTCGATGGGATGGAAGCAGGCGAATGACGAGCGGCTCATAGTAGACGACACCAAAAGCAATGTTGCGAAGCTGGTCCAGGTCAAATTCCATCTCTGGTGATGGTGAGACGTGAACATGGCTTCCGCAAGCAATAGATGACTCAGGCATATGAAACACACGATCCCAGGAGTTCCAAAAAACATCTACCTGGTTCTCCCATGTGTAGTCAGTGGAAAGGATAGGCGAGACAGCCTCGAGCGGAACTATGAACAGGTTTAAATATTAGTAGGTAATTATAACAATAAATTAGGGACACTTACTGCACGGATGTTCAGGATCTCCCAGCGATCCATCCTTTGTAATCCACCACTTATCATAGTGTTCTGGACGTTTTCGATACCGTTGATTGAGCTTGTCTGCTTCTGCTTCGGCGCCATCATATCTCAGTGATGTCGCCAACTCTTCATAGTAGACAGCACGCAGTAGAGGGTGTCGTACTCGTTTGGGCTCAGCGATGAGCTCCAATTCGACCCCAAAGTTGTATGAGCCAAACGACGGCATGGTGGTACACGTGAAGCAATTGGAAGATGACTGAGTCGCCCAACGCAAGCAATTGGAGAAGCCATATTCATAATCAACATATCGGCCGCTTTCTCACAAACTGGACGAGGCAATCGAAATAAATCAGGCTCTACCCTCGCAAGCCAGATTGCGGTTTGTTGAGTATCTATCTGAGTACACAATCAGGCTCGCACTGTCTAAGAGGGTTGCATCCCTCTCCGTCATCCCAGCTTGTCAGAGCCTTGTATTACCACACCTTTACGGTTGAAAACGCCCGCATAAAGAGAGACCGCTGTGGTGAGAATTGCCGCCTTATCTATGTAGTAGCTGGGCACCCTTAAACTCCGGATTTGGAACACCATGCACACTTGGACGTGGCTTTGACTGCTTGACGCGCAGATAGGAATTACAAACTTGGAGACGCGAGTATCGCAACCATCACTCAATGTCGCATGGCAGCAAGTGTGACCAAAGAAATTAATCAGCTCATTTAGAAAGCCACCATAAATTGCCTCACTCGTCGCAACCTAACGCCTGTAAACTATTGACAGTCAATTGTCAGGCTCCAACTGCCAACCGAGAGATCCTTCGCTGCAGCTCGCCTAGACCTCCAGAGCTCTAGAGCCTCGTTTCATCAATCATTGGGTACCAGCCCTCAGCATAAGTCGACCAGGGTACAGCGTTAATTACATGCACATTCGCGCCATGTCGGACTTGCCGGCGCAGTTCTACTTCGCCTATGGCAGTAATCTTTGGCTGCAGCAAATGGCCAGCCGTTGCCCTGAGAGTTACTACGTTGGCAGGGCGGTTCTGTTGGATCATCGATGGCAGATCAACAGTCGAGGCTTCGCGAATGTGATTCCGTGCAGCGGGTACAACGTGCACGGATTGGTCTACCAAGTGAGCGTCGACGATGAAGCTCGCCTCGACAGAAACGAAGGCGTTCATTCCGGCGCTTACACCAAGTCATATCACAGCGTCGTGCTACACGAAGCTGTCGAGGACCTCCAACTTCCAACACGATACCTTGTCCAAGATGGTGGGCTAGATAAGGCTGTCAACGCCTTGCGGTCAGGATCGCGATCCCATGAGCCCGAGCGGCAAGGCAGAATCAGAAGCAACGTTCTGGTTTATCTCAGTAGTCGTTACTCTCAGTGGGGTACCGCTCGGGATGAATACGTTGACCGTATGAACTGCGGTATAAGGGATGCTGTCACTCTGGGTATCCCGAGCGACTTCTTCGAGAACACGGTTCGACCGTCCATTCCACTGAGGTCAGCCACAAGAAGGTCCCAACGAGAAGATCAAACAAGAAGACAGACGCGTCAAAGTGGCCATCGCAGAACCAGTTCAGATCCCGAAGAGCCTCATCGAAGAAGCCGCCGGAGCTCATCTCCACAGCATAGAGCATGGAGCACTGCATTTCAGCGCCAAGGCCCAACCTTAGGGCGAAGTGCACGTACTTCCCAGAGGGTTTCAAGGCCATTTTCACAATCAACCTCCTGGACGTGGGGGTGGTGATGAAGCTGTCTCACGTCAGGCCCACCGTATCCTTTTCAGCCTACCGAAACTTGTGATTTAGCATGCATGAATATCCAAACAATACATCGTTTTCAAGCCTATTACTACTTTCAATGTGAATCATAAGAAGCTGTTCAGCCGCGTGCAAGCCAAGTCTGAGAATGCGCAGTGCGGCTGCTCGATTGTTGAGTCACACTTGATGCAACCGTCTTACCCTCAATATGCAACGACCCCATTCAGCTGTCCTTACTGGGCACGGGACGCATTCTTCAAGATAAAACTCATCAAAAGCAATCATGCAAGGTATGGATATTGTGGCATGATGACTCTGCCGTTGAGCTTGGTGCGCCTGAGACACCTTCCAATCCTGATCAACGATGGCTGCTAAAAGTGCGATTCTGACTGGTCGCGAGCTTGAAAGCTAGATGTACCCATCCAGATTGGGTGCTTCAAACCGAATATCAGTGCCAGTATACCAGAGGTTGCCCAAAACCATGACCTCTCAAAACGGTGGAGCCTGCATGACAAGGCTGCACCTTTGTTGAATCCTTCAAGTGTCTTGCGGAGGTGACTGTAGGCTAGCCGACTACCATATCAAACTCACAGCACAGGTCGGCCAAGTTGGAATCCCACCCATTCATACAGCAAGACTACGAAGCTTAGCTGCCTGTCACCCATGTTGCCAAATGTTCTGGTCATGTTGGGATCAGATACCGCCGGTTTGCAAAGTCGCATGAACTCAAGTTAACAAAACTATTGACAACTAACCCAAACTAAGACCAAACATGAAAGACCACATCTATCGCTCATCTCTGTGATTCATTCAGTACCTTCCAGTCTTCTGGCAAAGAGTTTCTCAACGAGAGCTGACTTGCAGCTTTCTTGATCATAGTGTAAAGACCATCAGGTGTCCACGACTCCAGGGTCGAGACATTGGGGTTCGCGATGTTATTCTGAGGCAAGTTAGAATTCAAAGGCGCTAGAAATATTTGATAGAACGTACCATGTTGAGTAGAGCTTGGATCAAGGCAATCGTGAAAGCAATCCATCGTTTAGTTCTAATCTCTCCCCTGAGGCACCTCCCGCCTCTAAACTCAATGGTTCCAGAGCTCCCGGGGACGATGTTGTCGAAATTCCACAGAACGTACCTATCATTCTGCATGATGGTCTTCAAAGCCGTGGTGCTCTTTGCACTCTTGATGAGCTCTGCTACAGCGTTATAGTTGCCGTTGCAGCGCATCAGCTGCGTCGAGTTCAAAGTATTCTGCTTGCAGTATCGGTTGTTGGCTCGTTCTCGCATAAGAAGCTGTAGAATGAGGTTCTCATAGTAGACGACTCCGAATGCAATCTTCTTGACTTGAGGAAGGGTAAAGGTCTGGTTCAGACCTTTGGATACGTGGATGTGGCTCCCGCAGAGAAGCGATCGATCTGGCATATGGAAAACAACACGCATTGCAGTCCAGAAGACATCGATTTCATGTTCCCAGTTTGCTCTCAGGCTGAGGACTGGGGACACAGCCTCCATTGGAACTAGATATTGTCAACATGAGCAGACTCTGATCAAGAGGACAGGCCTTCTTACTTTTGTCGGTATGGGACCCAAGAGATCCGTCCTTAGTGATCCACCATTTGTCGTAGTGCTCCGGTCGCTTGGTGTAGCCTTGTTGCAGATCGTCGGCTTTGGCCTTCAGTCCCCGTTTTCGGAGGGACGCAGCCAGCTTACCATAGTACAAAGCATGCTTGGCGCTAAGAGGTGACCGAACCTTGTGAGGCCCGACAATGACTTCAATCTCGATACCGAAATGATAATCAGCCATAACTAGATGAGACAGAAAGTTGTAAATTGGAGACTATCAGCAGATGCTATGCATGAGCTGCCATCGTCGTCCGTTTGATGGCTAGATATTTGACATTTCACCTCCCTCCAGCAAGACTCAGCCGCCTTCTCCGAGGCTTGATGCCTGGGCGATAGACCTGCTCCTTGATGCTTACAGTGTCTACATCCATCATGGTTGGTGGTGGCCTGGGTTGGCGGTCCGGAATTCCTTTTTCCATCATGACACATTGAAGAAAACAGAAATGCCACAAAGTGCAATTTCACATGAGAGTCAGACAGGCAGGGTAACACATAACGCCATTTTACCGAGCTTGATTGGTAGCCACCACTAGACCGATTATGCAGTCATCATCACCAAATCGTCTCATTAATCAGCAGCTGGACCGGGCGAGAATAAAGTGCAAGTGGTATTAGCAGGTCCTAAAGGTACTTTGAAAGAGCTTTTGTTATTATTAGAGCCGCATGGGTGTAACTGAATGATTGAAACGGTATGGGTGGTGACGATTTAGGCCAGACGCATATTGATGACTCTTGTACCTTGATGTCCACAGTCAGAATTATACAGTGGCCGGAGTGCAGCCTGATTGAGGCTCTTTTTCCCTTATCAGGCTGTGAATTCATGTGACCGGTCTGCCCCACCATCGAATTCCCCGGCTTCTCCCTCCTCTCTCGCGTTCTGACACTTCGTCCCCAAGCAACTTTTGTGTATTTGCAACTCAGAGTCATGTTTGCATTCAATCCGCCGGGCCCAACTTATGGTCAGTCAGCCACAGTTGATGCGCCGGGTTCAAGGATGATCAGAGCAGCGAGCACTCTGTATTTCGCCTACGGGAGCAACTTGCACCTCGCCCAAATGGCTCATCGCTGTCCCGGAAGTGTTTTTAAGGGAAAGGCTACTCTTGAGTCCTATCGCTGGCAGATCAACGAACGCGGAGTGGCCAACGTCGTCGAATCTGGAAGTGATGACTCGGTTGAGGGCCTTCTCTATATGATCGGCCCCAAAGATGAGAGAACCCTGGATCGCTCCGAAGGAGTGTCCAAGGGTTTCTACCAGAAGTATCTGATGAGAGTTTCTTTCGAACCTCATCAGAAATACGCGAACTTCAAGACCGGTCCATTATCCCATCTACTTGAGCAACGTCGGGACTCGATAAGCGGAGATGGTGCTCATTTTCCCAACAATGCCAATCGCAAAGTGAGATTCAATGCCCCACCTCAAATTGGCCCAGTGTCCTATATGGATGGTGAGGAGACTTCAGGACGCCATACACGTGTCGAGCAAGTCAAAGCCTTGGTGTATGTTAGCGAGGACTACGTTACCGATGGCTCGATCCGAGAGGAGTACATTGCCAGAATGCAAAACGCCGTCAATGACGCAGTATTTCTGGGAGTCTCGAAGTCATTTGTGGACAAATACATCGTCCCGTTTCTCGACTCCGAGCAAATTTGGCATTTGACAGAGAGAAAGCCCACAGAAGCCCACTATGAACAGCCCAGCAATTTGCTGGAACTGGAATCTGAGCCAGAGGCTCGGGCTATCGTCGATAAAGAGTCGACTGAAGCGCAAGTCAGCGACAAGCCCCCAGCTGAGAACAATGTGATGGATGTCTCAGAATCGGCGACTGATGAAAAGTCGAGTGACGTGGAGATGAATGAAGAAACGAACCAAGAAGGTAAGATCAACCTCGACCACATGTTTGACGTATTCTTTGCCCTTGTTGCCACCGCATGCCTGGGCTATCTGACTTTCTGGTAGCGCTGCCGAGTGAACCTGCCGTCAAGGAGGATGACCTGTCTGGGCATATCGATCTATCGAAGCTCAGAACAGATAACCGCTACGAATATGGTGGCTCCGGCGGCATGTTTCCCACTGACATGTTGGAAGCTG
The DNA here is from genome assembly GCA_013755755.1 of Fusarium sp. NRRL 25184. Taxonomy (NCBI): domain Eukaryota; kingdom Fungi; phylum Ascomycota; class Sordariomycetes; order Hypocreales; family Nectriaceae; genus Fusarium; species Fusarium sp. NRRL 25184. The sequence continues at coordinate 26,188 of JABSSZ010000070.1, read as the reverse complement.
TTGACAAGGTCAACCATTCCGTCATCGATGGTATTGGGAAGAATGTTTATGTTGTCATTGTCAACCAGAAGGGTACAGAGGCTAATCTTGGCTTCAGCGTCGCTACAGCATCCAAGGGGGTTCAAATGGCTAATGAGCTTGCTATGAAAGAGTTCAAAGAGCTATGCACACTGAACACTAAGCCAGTGGTGGAAGAAGGTGAAGAGCCAGATGTCGTGGTTGTCAAAGAGGGCTCCCCGGGTGACTTGACCTGGAAGCTAGAAGAGGATGCGTATATTCATCTCAGCTGTGCAAGACCCGGGGAGGATCCTTGGTTGATGGTATGGGTGGAGTCAAAACAGCTGATGGAATGCCGTTAGATATCACAGAGACGGAACACCAGTGTCGATGCTCCGACTCCAGATGAGTAATTTATTAATAGCAATCCAAGAGGGCGTTCTTGCCTAACAGTATGCCTCTTACTTCAAGTATATATACACTCCAAGCACTAGTAGCTCGTATCATACCACTTGAAATCAGCTCCCCAAAGATCCTGCTTCGTCAGAGCCTTATCCGATGGGGTGAAGTACTTTCTCTGCGAAGTATCGGCACCAGCACCAGTATTTCCGAACTCTTGGAAGACACTAATACAATTAGCCTTTGGTCGCCTTGGAGATCTTCTTGTTAACTTGCGGTGTTGCGCCTTCGGCCATGGGTGAGTAGCCCTCTGGTCTCACGACATTTGTCAGAGTGCTGTACTGGTACATTACTCGCGCGTTGACTCTCCAAGGACGTCCGAGGTAGACTTTTTCGGTCAGGTCTTGGGTGCTGGTAGACGTAACCTATATTGTATCAAGTCATTGTCACTATTGTACGTCATGTAGCACTTACCGTGCTGTGATCGATGATATAACGTGATGTGTCGGTTGGTTCGGTCCGAGATGATGCAGTGATGTAACCCGGTCCATTAGAGACAATAGTGGCTGAGCAAGGTTAGAAACGGTCAGTGGGTGGGAGATTGGTGTCCTTACATTCGCCTATCCATGCATGGCCGTTGCCAAAGATGTAATCAACCGCGCCTACAGTTGTCGCTCAGAAATATCATTCCAATGACCAAGAACTAATACTTACCTTCGATATAACAGTTGGAGTAATACATCCATCCAGCCTTTACATATAGAGTATCCTGATACGATTTGAAAGAGCAGCCGTAAAATCCGGTTTTGTTACCATTCGCCGTCAAGGCAACAGCCTATTATTGCTTAACATGTTTCCTACTCACATGAATATAATGAACTTACCTGCCCAGCTGTATACCCGTTGACAAAGTCAATGTTGTATGCGGCGAAGTCGTTGGACCTAAGATTAACGGTTGAGCTTGCATCTAAAGAGCCTGCATCTTGTGACCCCAGAGTATTCTGGATAGTGACGGTGTTCTTCTTATAGCTTCCAGTACTGGAACACTGCGTCAGTCCTTTCGATGTCTCCGAATGAATATTATCTTACTCAGTGGTTGACCCATAGATGGTCAAAGGTGCTTTGACCTTGATCTCGACTCGCTCATTGTAAGTTCCCGAGTTGAGGAAGATACACGCAGGCTTCGTAGATGAACCGATAGAGTTGACGGCAGCCTGTAAGCTTGTGAACTCCGATGCACTAGCACCACTGGGTTTTACCACGATACAACTCGCAGGAGCAACAGTGCGACTGTTGTCCGCGCGGGTTAGAAGGCTGGCTGCTTGACCGGAAGATGGACCTTGACCGAGGAAAAGAGTCAATTGGAGCAAGTGGAAAAGGCTCTTAGGGAATGGCATACTGATGGTGGGAATAGAGAATCTGTATGACTGCACAGTTTCAGTGAATGGGTCTGGAGACAAAGACTGGCAGTTATCGTGTTTTCAGATAATGTTGATTGCCAGTTGGCTGAGCTAAGGTGGTGATCCAGAAGCTTATCCCATTGATGGAAAATCACAGGTCGATATCAGGCTGAAATAACGCGTTCAAAATGTAACTAATCGGATCACAGGACAAACATTCGGCAACTTTCTGCCGTTTAATAGCTATGGAAGAGCATTGGCATCACTTGAAAGTCTTTCCAGCTTCTTGTTTCTCCGTAACTTATCGAATGAGGAGTTTCTGAATACAGAAACCATGCCAAATTGGCCAAGCAAGAGATCAAAACAGGAAGCCTGGGGTCGAGTCTGGGGTTAAGGTTGGGGGTGGTTTGGGGATGACTTTGGGGTATTAGGCTAAACACGTGCATGTACTAAGCTCGATGATCTTGACTATTGACAATTAGACTTCGATCTACCACAGAAAACAATGCAATGCACACGATTAAGCCACTGTTTACTCGTCATTGAAACTCCAGAAATAGGGAACGAGGCGGGAACGAGGCGGGAACGAGGTGGGAACGAGGTGGGTATTCGTTTACCCAAGCCAAATCGGAGATTTACTCAGGCTCAGCCCAAAGTGACATGGGTTGCCCTATTTACCCATTAAAACTGGACGAATGTATAACTCTTCCTAATTTCCAGTGACGCTAGAGTCCATTTTAGTTTGATATGTTTGGTTGGCAAACGAGGGGTCGTATTTCCAAACTGCCGGACGAAAAGAACGAACGGGATTCGTGGAACATTTATTGCAACGGTTCTACAGTTAGCTTTGAGCTGGTGATACGAAGCCAGATCGTTCATAGACAGATTAAGGGGTCCAGCTATACTATTGAAACGGAGAGGATGAAGTCACCAGGTAGTATTTTCTAATTCACGAACGAAATACTAATCAAGGAATCTTGATGTAAGATGTGTATTTAAATGACCGAGATCGCACAAGACGAAACATTTATAGAAGCATAGGCCTCAGCCTGACTACTGCAACGATGCTTTTCCAATCAGTCTTCTTTGCTCCTCTCCTTTCATCCATTGTGCAAGGAGTCTCAGGCACTCCAACTTCACACGACCATTCTCTCGCGCATCACAAGCGAGCGACTTGTACTCCCAAATCAGCCGGCTCAGCTTCAACAGATGATGTCCCCGCTATCGTCGCAGCACTCAAGCAATGCGGAAATGGTGGAGTCATCGTGTTTCCGAAAGACACCACCTACATGATTAGAAGCAAACTCAGTCTTGAAGGCTGCATCAACTGCGAGATCCAACTCGACGGTCGACTAAAACTCTCGGACGATTACACATTTTGGAACAACTCTCGTACGCAGATTGATATCCGCGGCATTAATGGGCTTAAGTTTCATAGCCCTGCTGGTACTGGAGAGATTGATGGGAATGGACAAGCCGCGTGGGATCGCTTTGGATCAGTCGGGGATTTGAAGAGGCCTGTTATGTTTGCCGTGGAGGGGTCTACTGATGTTGAGGTCAACGGCTTTCTTATGAAGAACGCGCAAAACGTCTTTGTTGATATCGGATCCAACAGCGAGAGAGTCAAGTTCCTCAACATGGATTTGACTGCCATCAGCAAGTCAAGCTATCCACCAAAGAACACTGATGGGTTTGATATCGGAGCGGCCAAATACACGACCCTCTCAAACATCTTCATTCAGAATGACGATGATTGTGTTGCTTTCAAGGCAGGCTGTGATCAAGTCACCGTCACCAACATCACCTGCCAGGGATCTCACGGTCTATCAGTCGGTTCTCTGGGCAAGACAAATACTGACACAGTCACCAACGTCTACGTGAGAAACGCCACCATGAAAGGCGCTACGAAAGCGGCTGGTATCAAGATCTACCCTGGCGGTCCTGATCACGGGACGGCCATTGTCCGCAACGTTACCTGGGATGGTGTTATCGTTGACAACTGTGGTGCTGCATTTGAGTTTGATGCTTGCTACAACGAGGATGAGTCTTACTGTGAGCAACACCCTAGTACTGCGCAGGTGACTGAGATTTATGTGAAGAACTTCTCCGGAAAGACTAGTACCAAGTATGCTCCAACTACCGGTCATATATACTGCCCTGTTGAGGGAAAGAATTGCGACGTTAAGTTTACGAACTGGACTGTCAAGTCTGGGACTGGTGCCGCGGAGTTTCTGTGTGAGAACATTAGCTCTGATGTTTTGGGTATTACCTGCAAGGCTCCTTAGAACATGCGGTGCGACGGATCAGCATTCTTCAAGCAGCAAGAAAGTTTGATCTTAACTTAGGGTGTCAACTGGCCTAAGCGCCCACGAAATCTTACTGAATTTACATAAATCTTCTCAATACCTAGAATAGAGATCCTCAGGATGCTTGGCTGTTATCGTCGACTCCTGTAAGCAGTTTAGCGCATCATCACAGCCAATTACAGGGCATGGATTAACCAAATCCCCACCACCCCGTGAAGCACGAGCTGACGAGGTGGTAATCCCCCGAAACCGACTTTACTAACGAATTCATAACCTCTCTGACGTACAGCAACATTGGTACTGCCTGACCCAACCCAATGGACTCGCATAAATTGAAAAATCAGAGTCTGGCAGGCCATATCACCAAGTTTCGGGTATCCCAAACTCCACGGATCAAGCGGAACAGACCCGCTGTATCTTGCTCAACGTGCCGTGCGCGTAAGCAGAAATGCGACAGACAACAACCATGCGGCCCATGTCAGAAGCGTGGCGTCCAAGATTCATGTCACCTAGAGCCAACCTCACGACCGGCAGCCTCTCCGCTGGTCAATCGTAGTGACAGTCGAGTCCAGAATGAGCTTAGGCAGATGCAGAGCCTCCTCCAGAGTCTCCTCAGTCAGCCTAACCAGGACCAAGTGACCACATCCTGCGACGAACTAGCCGCGGGTGTGAATCGTATTCGGCAGGCTATTAATGACGATAATTACATGGCTGTGACGGCTCCGCAAGTGAACCAACCTCCAGACATCGTATTTGGATCTCTCGCCAAAGTTACCTCAGAAGATGTTCTCGCGGCTTTGCCATCACGCCAGGATTCTGACAATATTATCTTGACATACCTCAACGCAAGACATATTGCCGTACCATTCATTCATATTCACCAATTTCGCAGACAGTACGAAGCCTTTTGGAACAACCCTGAATCTGCGAACCTTCTGTGGGCAAGCATCCTATTCTCAGTCCTCGCGGTTGGTACCATCATTCCTGATGACAGGCGAAACCAACACCAGCCTTCGGCATTTATTTCCATGTCAGCCCAATGTCTTGTATCCGGACAGTATAGCACAGCAACCGAATTCTCTGTGGAAGCCTTGGCTATGCATCTTCAAGCACGATGTTTCCATCAAGAGGACAGGGACATCGATCTATCCCAGCTTCAAGCCTTGGCTGTTCGAATCGCGCAACAGAGGTGCTACCATGTGGATGGAGGCGACTTCTTACAGGCTCTTACGCCTTTCCAAGTTGAAATGAGACGGCGCGTTTGGTACTATCTTCAATACTACGACGTCTTGCTCTCTCTTGAACATGGGCTACCGCCCGTGATACACGAAGATACGTACTCGACCACCCATCCGACAAATGTCACGGATGATGAGTTTGACGAAGAATCTGAAGTCGTCTTCGCTAGTCCAGCGACAGAGGCCAATGCTGCGGTCCCTTGCGTATACATGTCCCGACTGTTGCCAATTCTGAAAAACATCATTCGACACGCCCTTGGTTTCAAGACCTGCAACTATAAGGACGCCCTTTTCCTCAAGTCACAGCTTGAGGCATGGTACAAATCGATTCCATCCTGCCTCCGCGTACATTCCGTCAAGGATACTTGCTTGACAAACACTACTTTCACCGCTTTACAACGAGTCCTGTTTGAACTCATCTACAACACAGGAATCGCACTAATATATCGTCCGTTCCTCAATATCATGAGCTTTGAGAATAGATATTGCAAAACTGCGCTTCGCATTTCTCGCAGGAATGCACTAAGAGCTATTGAAGTATACATAGAGGTTGATCAGGAGATGCAGAGAGGTGGAAGACTCTTTAACGACACACAAGTAAAGGCTAACTTACCCGTCAATGACTTCTTCATAACCATGATAATGGCACCACTTGAGTTTTTCGGTTGCCCCAACTTACCGTAAGTCTGCCTTGCGTCGGAGACCGATTGCCGTGACTAAAATATCACAGGCAAAGCCAAAAGGGCTATATCATCCACACACTTGAAAAGGCTGTACAGCTGTGGCCCACGAGATCATGTGTCTCTTCGTACGCCCTTGAAAGCTCGCGACTGCTTCAGGTCCTTTTGGCTGATATCCATTCGTCAACCTCGATTGAGCGTTCCATATACCCAAACGTCTCTGATTCAAACCAAAAAAGTACTTTACTACAATGTTTCGGGACTTACGGGTCAAGAAGTGATGATGCCAGTGAATTCAACAACTTCCCATGGAACACCGTCACAACGTCGGACTGGGTTTGTGTACACATCCACATGCAGAGATACGCCACTGACGAGACCTAGGGCTCGGTGAACTTGCTGACTGACTATGAGGAATTTGACAGGTCAGTTGCAGAAGAGTCAATCATCGGCGTTTAGGGCAGTGCTTTTTACCTGTTCTGCATTGGTGGCGAGATGTAGTGGGGTTTCGGAGTTGTCGGTTCTAATAGTTGCCGTTTTGGGTAATCGACAAATCCGACTTCAAATCCGACGTCCAACAGTCGATATTCACTAAGATAATGCTGTCAATAGGATTTCCTTGCGTTTCGCAAGCCACCAACAGGAAGCTGACCGACGCCGGGTACGGGTATAAGAGGAGTGGCTGCGTCCCTCAATAATTGTTCTGTATCCCTCCAGCGATTCATTCCACATTGCGACTGAACCATTCATCACCAACACATATTTAAAATGGCCGACCAAGCTATTCCCAAGTTCTCAACCTCCCTCGTACTTACCGCCTTCAATGAACCTCTAAAGCTCGAGAAGACTCAACTTCCCACAACAGTCCCTCCGGGATCAGTCATTGTCCGTGTCCTCAGCACTCCCGTACGTCCTCACCAGCGCGAGGGCTTCAAAGGAAATAGTCCTCTTTCCTTTAAGCCCCCTTATAACCCCGGAGCTGGTGGCGTTGGTCGCGTTGTATCCGTCGGGCCTGATGCTGTCGCTCTCAAACCTGGTCAACTTGTCTACATGAACGCCTTCATTGCGGCAAGGGATGATCCTAGCACCCGAGTCCTGCTTGGTCTTCACGATGGTGGTGGCCCTGAAGCTGACTTGAAGCTGTTCAGCCTTTGGCAGGGCTTCTGGAGAGATGTCGCTGTTGTTGCCGCGGAGAATGTCATCCCTCTCAATGAGAACATTCTCATCAATGAGATGGGTTACTCCTACGGAGACCTGAGCTATATCGAGCGCCTCTCAGTCGCATATGGCGGTATCAAAGCCGCCAATCTTCAAGCTGGCGAGACTGTTATTGTTGCTCCAGCTACAGGACACTTTTCAGGTGCCGTAGTCGAGTTGGCTGCCCAAATCGGCTGTCGCGTGATTGCGCTTTCGCGCTCAGCATCTAAGCTGAAACCTCTCACTTCTCTTTACCATCGTGTCACTGCTTTTGAGCTCACTGGTGATGAGAAGAAGGATTCCGAGGCCATTGGCGCCCTTGCGCCCGGAGGCGCTGATGCTTACATCGACGTTTCTCCGCCTGCAGCAACAGCTTCACACCATCACCTCAATATCTCCATCAACTCGCTGGCATCCTACGGTCGCGTGGTATTTCTGGGTTCGATGTTTGATATCAAGATCAACTATGCCAGCCTCATGCTACGCAGCATCACGATCAAAGGGCAGTTCATGTATACGCGCCAGGAGTTGGTATCTTTGGTCAAGATGATTGAGGCGGGAGTTCTCAAACTGGGTAAGGAAGCTGGGCATGAGATTGTCGAGAAGGGTTTCGCTATGGAGGAATGGGAGAAGGCGGTCACTGTAGCGGAGACGGCTACGGCTTGGGGCCAGCAGGTATTTCTCTATCCCTAGATAGAGGCTATTTCAGGTTTGATAAGTAGCTTTCATTATCATCTATATCTCCTGTCGCTACCCTATTGCTTATCTATCTCGTTTATCTGTCTTGTTCTGAGTAAATCTAAACCTCTCATCACTCGTTCTTGACTGCTCCATTATCGCGAATATGTATCGAAAACCCCGTCGCGCTCTTCCCCTCCAGACCGGGTTTGAGAGTCAAGGTCGGCATCTCATAATCACCGCCATTTTGCGGCCTGTAAGGTATAGGCTCTATGGTATCCAAATGCCTCAGCTTTTCACGGACCGTCTCTGCCTCCTTCTCGAAACCAGCCTGGTCTAGCCTGTCCGTTTGATAGATGACATGAGATGGAAGAACCTGGAATCCGGTGTAGTACAGCACCCCATGGTTGATGGGGTAGAGTAAGTCGTCGATATGTCCAGCAATTCCGCGGGCCGAGTAGTGCTCTTCACGACCCCCGATAGTAACGACAAGCATCGCTCGCTTTCCGGCAAACACTCCTTCGCCATATCTATCGCCATAATGCTTCTCGCTATGCTCGCCAACTCCATATGCGAAGCCCATGGAGAACACTCTCTCGACCCAGCCTTTGAGAATAGCAGGCATGCCATACCACCAGAGGGGAAAGTGAATCAGGACCATGTCAGCCCAGAGCAGCTTTTCTTGTTCGGTCTTGACGTCGTCGGTAAGGTTTCCTGATGTGTATGAATCCCTCGATGCGTATGCAACTTTGAGACGGGCATCGGTTGAGAGATTAGGAAAGTCTGTACGATCGATCTCTGATTTCCATTTCATTGAGTATAGGTCTGAGGTTTGTACTTGGTGGCCCTGAGCTTTGAGCTCGTCAACGGACGCTTGGAAGAGAGAGCCATTGAAAGACTGGGGCTCGGGGTGGGCAAGGACGACGAGAACCTTCATGTTGATGACAAGATGGTATGCTTATTGTTTAGGGCTTAATGCTGTCTTCCTGGCGGGCATTTATATACAAACGACTTGCTCCACTATAGTCGAAAGATCCTCTGCCAAGAAAACTATCATGACATGATCGGGTCAAAAGCAAGTCCGATCGGGTTAAGTTCAGCCTGGGACGGCCCAACTTCACCCCCGACATTCTGTTGACCAGCTAGAAGTCGACCATGGTCTTAGCCAACTGATTCCCCACATTACTACCGGGATACTTGATCGTGAGTAATAGGCTATTAAAGCTGGAATACCATGGGCTTTCTCGTATATTCGTCCGTTCTTCGCCCGAAATGCTGAGACAACGTTATCATATCATTTAATCTGCTCCGCAACCCCACGAAACAAACTCCGCAACGAATCAAAGCGCGCGCTGGAACTGTCACTTAACCGATGACTAATTAGATTCTTTTCGTTATTTTCGCATCGGGTTCCTTCATTGTCCAAGCTCGTAGTTCCTACCATGATATCTAAGCCTAGTCTTTATCATTGAAGGGCATAAATGATATAGGGCTGAAACAGAACACACAGCTAATGGAACAGGGTTCATGCTTGAGTTGCAGCTCTTGAACTGCATGACGTATCATTCTTTGGTACAAAATTTATTGAGGTTTCCAGACGTCGTGTTGTGCTGTCCAATCATTTCCCAGATCCCAAACGCCTTCCCATGCACGTCCTCTCAAAAACCAAATGGTAATGAGTCCATACCCTCAATATTCTCCTCTGCTTCTTCCTTCAGACATCTCTCGCAAGTACATTTGAACTGAAACTGTTCTTGCGTATGATTTTGCCTACTTGAGAGGTCTTTATGCGTTGTAAGATCAAAGTAGGTAATCATGCATTCTTCGCCCTTTGAGATGTCGCGAGCTGCTGTATATACCATTCGCGCTTGTCCGTCGGGTTTATGGGTGACCTATGAGAGCTGTCAGTAAAACATTCACGGGACTTTCATCATCTCTATTCGCTCACATTTGGTAGGCAAGAATGGTTGAACTGGGCAGCACGGGGATACAGGGCCATTCCGTAAGATTCACCTCTCGGCGCAGCATTGTCGCTCACAGGCTGAGAGCCAGTGGCCCTCGGATACAGTCCAAAGGTATTGGTCTCTTCCTTGCATAATAGCAAAAGCATTTGTTCGGCACTTAGCAGGGGCGGTAGAACAGCCGCATCACTCAGGTAGTCTTGGACCAATCGTTTCCAATGTGTAATTTGCACATCGGGCCACGAGTCAAGGTAGGCACAACACATGTCCACGGCTTTCCAGCCACGTAGGAAATGGGCCTCCCATGAAAGCCGCTGTTGTGCAAGGGCGTTACCGCTGTGTAACTCGACATTCCACGTAGCAAGCAGACGAACAACATGCCAGACCGTAGCGAAATTGTACTCGCCCTCTTTTTGCCGAAGCGATTCTGCGTGTTTCTTCAACCAAGAGCACTCAAAGTCATGTCGGGCCTTGTCCGTCGCTCGGCATGCGATATTACACCAGACAACATCCTTGGAACAAGCATGCTCACAGCGGACGGCGCGGCCATTTTGCGGGACACGGCGAGAGCACGACAAATTGCTGCATATAAGCGGTTCGTTGGACGTCACAGAAGGGACGATAGCATATGGTGTGTCTACGAGAAGAACGGTTCCTTCTCGGATAGGACCCGTGGCTCGAAGTAATCTGCCCTTGCAGGGATCTTGATCAGGGACCAGATTCGGATGTACGTAAAATTCCAGATCGTGAGTGACGACATTGGAAGGTTTTAGTGTACTTCTAGGTGCCTTTGGGGGCAGTCGGGGTTTTTGGAACTCCATTGGTGCTGAATAAAGAGCTGGGTGATAGATAAAGGGTCTAGAGAGTGACGGATAAGAAAGATGGGAATTAAAATGAATGGGAAAAGAATTTGCAGGCAAAGTCGCTACTGAGCATTTGTGTTCTGGACCCTCGGAATGATCGAATACGGTTAGATGAGGAGGCCACTAAGACATCATCGCCACAGAGATAAGGGAATTATTTGGGCGTAACCTTTTGCGGCCTAAAGCCAATTGCTGTATCACTGTATCAGAAAGGCGGTATGTATTTTGAGGTTTGACGTGTCACTGTAGGAAAGGCACATCGTGATAAGCTCAATCAATGGGAGACGTGGACGAAGGCATTAACTTTGCCATCGTCAACGCCAAAATTATTAGAGTTGTTAGCTTTTTGGACGGCGCTGCGCACGTTGAAGAGCAAAAAAGTCAAATACTCCAATCAATCAGTTAAGCTGCCGCAAAAAAAAAACTCTGTAGCTTTTTACGTCAACATTCGGTGAATTTGTCGCCCCGTTAAATCGGCATTGCAATAACCGTTCATCGCCCCTTGCATCCAAGATCTAAGTGGAGATGGGCCACATGGAAGCTAGGGATATTCCCTCCAGTAAGATTGGTTCCCGTCACACGTGTCACTAATAATAGCACAGCACATCCAGTTTCCAGTTTCTGAGTTTCGATTGAGCTTCGACAGACAATATTGTTCTTCGAGGTTAAGCTACAACCCTAAACTACAGTTCCGATCGGACAAACACACCATGATCAATCTCTTGAGCCACTGGCTTGTAGGTCCATTGGCTCACATAGACATCGCCTCCCTTGGGACAGTCCACTCCAGATCCTTTGCCGTTGCAGGTAGCATAAGGCCCAAGCAAGCTACCAACAAATTGGCCCATTCCTCCACTAACAAGACTTGCCGATGCTGTCGCGATGTTGAGAACTTTACCTCCGTGGCTTGAAGCTCCAAGGTTGTAGTGCGTCGCGTTGGCTGCCTCAATATGTAGACTAATTACGCCCTTCTCCCAGCCATCCGGAACAGGCACCACCTTTGGTGCAGGAACATTCTGAGCTCCTGTGGCTCGGAATCGGAATGCAAGCTTGGGCTTCTTGTTGCTACCTTGGCTTGTAGGGAGACGAACTATTCCTAGGTCGATATGGTCGAACTGCGTGCGGAAAACGGTAATTCCAGCCTCCTGGTCGTCAGACTTGGGCTTGAAGTCGATATCAACACTGTACTTGAACAGAGTGTGAGTTTGGCGACGTCCGATAAAGGCTAGACCTCGCTGTCCCGAGAGCTCAATCTCATCTCCAGCTAACACACTGCCGGTAACATTATTGCGACTAGGCACAATGTGTAGACCCTTGGAAGACAAAGAGAAGGCGCCGTCCCTTGGGACTCTATGGTGCACAAAATGGGGTGGAATCTCCTTAACCTTCTTTAGGTTGTAGTTGTCTGGGTCAGCGTTGAAGGGTCCATCTCCTGGAACGTTTCGCGTCGGCTTTGGGAGAAGGTTTCCAGGCATGCGACCTCGTACTGGTTGCAACTTGGGCCATTCGCCCTTGTTCCACGTGCCATTGAAGAGAACAGCTTCACGGCCCATGGGTGAAACTCCTGGCGCTGTGATGCGAGTAGCCAGACAAAGACCCCACCAGTTGCCCTTGGTATCTTGGAACAGGTCACCGTGACCGACAGTCTGGAAGTACTCAGATGTTCCGCGGTTGGTCAAGATTGGGTTATTCTTATAGGCTTCATAGGGACCGGTGATCTTGCGTGCTCGGGCTATGGTGATAGCGTGGTCTTCAGCAGTTCCACCTTCGGCAATCATGAGATAGTAGTAACCGTCGCGCTTGTAGATATGAGGTCCCTCGGGCCATACGCCTCCTGTGCCGTTCCAGATGTTAAGCTCCGGGCTAAGCTTTCCAGTTTCCAAATCAAGCTCCTGCAAAGTGATGCCATGGGTAGCACAATAAACCTTTCCATCGTCATCCCAGAATAGATCGGGGTCAATGTGAGTTGGCTTGAAGGTAACAGGGTCACTCCAGCTACTTTCGTCCCACGGGTTGTTGGTTTTGAAGATGACACCAATGATATCTCCAACGCCTAGGTACTCGCAAATGACGTAGTATGTTCCCTTGTGGTATCGAATCGTTGGTGCGTACATTCCCTGCTGCTGTCCAACAGTCTTCCAGCTGATGCCAGGCAACTGTTTCTCACGGTTCCAGACATGGCTGATGAGACGCCAGTTGACTAGATCTCTTGAAGCATAAACCGGAAGACCTGGGAACGAGATGAAAGTTGAAGTGACACAGAGAAAGAGGCCGTCTTTCTGGATGCATGATGGGTCTGAGTGCCATCCTGGAAGGACCGGGTTGGTGTAAGTCGAAACATCCGTCTTCTTTTCAGGAAGAGCACTTCCCATCGCAAGAAGTGGGCACAATAACCAAGAGAAGCGCATTTTGAAACCACGCAACTGATATCGTCCTAGTTACATCAGACACCACTTCAATCGCGAGAGCTTCTCCTCATTATATATGCATATTCGAGCCGTCGATCAGGAGATCTATTCAGGCAAATGCGGGGGAGAAAACGGCTGAATTACGATCCCCGGAAACAAATTTGTCACGATTGATGATGCCGATTCGAGCGCTAGATTTTGACCCTTGTTAGTAGCATGACGATCTTGTCGAAGAGCGCCTTGAACCTGCAGAATGAGGGGTCTTGATGCAACTCAACCTTGCCAATTCCATTAAATAGGCTGATTCAACGACTCAGAAAATAAACTGCATCGTCATGAAGAAGATGATGTAAGCCATTTAGGCTAATCGGATACTTTTAGCAATAAAGGAATTTATTTCAAGACTTCAAAGAAAACCGCTTCAGTCGATGGTGAAGGGTGAAGTTGTATGATACCTTCAATTTTCAGCGATCGCTTTCGTTGAAAAGCTTTAGTAAAAAAGCTGGGAATCTCATGATTAATACTCAATATTATCTACCTTATCTATTAAAATGTACTGACGCGACACAGATATTCTGGGTCTGGCCTGCATGCATCTCTCCACACAAGATTTGCCGGTGGTGAATTTCGACAGAACAATCAAGGATTGCCGCTTGCCCTTGGTGAAGGTGCAGGCCTATATCCACTATAACATCCCGCTGTAACCCTCGAAGGGGCCTCTTCACTTTTGGCCTTCCCGTTCAACAGCCCTCAATAGCGTACGTACCGTTATGCGCATAATTCTTTGGCAGTCGCCCAAGGCAACGACTTTGGAGTTTGCAGACTGCAGAAGAAACACCCAATTAGCTGCGGGTGTCGTGAACGCGATCGATCATTCAGATCTGCAATTCAATCACGCCAATCAACATGATGCGGCTGGTGTTGGGTAACATCAATGGTCGGGTGGCTGGCCCGGAGAAGCTTCGCGAAACTTCGCATCGGCAAGCAACAGCAAACAAGATGGAATTGCGTGTCGCGTCAAACAACAAATGCCTCAGGCTCCCCAATTCGATGCGATTCCACGGTCGGTCTCACAGTCTGCGAATACCCTCGCTTGTATTCCAAGTCTAGAATAGTCTTATCAACCGATAACGACATGCTCTAACAATGAGATTTGGTTGACGTCAGCTGTAACGGTACACAGCACGGAAGAAAGTCACCGAAACGTCCTGATCCTGACCGCATTTTTCCAAGAGTCCAGAAATCAATCATGTTCTTTCGGACTTGATGACCTATTTATCGCTTGATTCGTGCACTGCGATTCTTTTTTTCTTTTGTGCATGGGTCGTTGTTTGATGGACGCGCAAATGTCTCTCGCTCAGCATGTGACCCAGACTGAGGGCTTCGACTACGAAGGCCCCGCGAATCCCAGCTACGAAGGTCCAAGTCATCCGATTGTTTCTCCGGGCTTCGGGACTGGAGATGTTCTTGTTCCTGGGGATGATGAATGCGACCCAAATGGTGATCGATCAGAATGGCGTCGATTGAGCTTTGCGCCTGTTGAGACTTCTAAGAAATTGCCCAATATTGCGGCTTACAAGGTCTCCAACCTCAAGCGCTATGGTGAGTAGACTACTCCAATCTGTTGGCCCAGTTGCCGCGCGTCGCTAACTTTAACTTGACGCAGTTCAAGTAGCGACTAGTATAATAGCTTGTTGGTTTGCAGCAGGTATCGTCTTCGGTTTCGCTGCCCTCAAGCCAATTCTCATCAAGCAGGGCATCTATTCTGAGCTCTGCCCCGTGGTGGATTACAGGATCCCATGCGCTAAGCAAGACATGCGCTTGAACTTGTTATTCATCTCAGCATCAATCGCCGCAAATGTTTCTTCTCTTTTGGGCGGCGCTGTTCTCGATCGCTTCGGTCGGCGAGTGTGCTGGCTCATCTCGAGTGCTCTTCTCACCCTTGGTTCTCTATTGATGGCCATCTCATTCTCGCATCCTGGCTTCCATGGATATCTCCTCGGCAACATTCTTCTCGCTTTCGGTGGCACCTTTATCTTCGTTTCCAGTTACCAGCTCGCGAACGCGTTTCCGAAATATTCTGGACTCATTGTCGCGCTCGTCACCGGCGCATTTGATGCCTCAGCTGCAGTGTTTTTGTTCTATCGCATGGCTTATGAAGCATCCGGTGGATCATTTTCGCTCGACAAGTTCTTCTACGCCTACATTTCCGTCCCAGTAACCATTTTCTTGGCCGAGTTTCTGTGGATGCCAGCGCACTCGTACCATACCCTCCCGCAACTCGAGACAAAGATCGAGCACGCCCAAGACCGCACCCGTGATGTCCACAAATCGGACGACGAGATCGACGACACGGAAGAACTGACCCGCGTTCGAAGCGCTAGAGCCATCCAGAGAAAAGCCAAGCTTAGGAGGATTGAGGAACTCGCTGGTGATAGCCAAGAACGAGGCGAACGCGTCAGAGAAGAGGAGGACCGACAGGAAGCCAGCGGTGTCTGGGGTGTTCTTCACGGAGTGCCGGCCCACAAGCAGATGATGACGCCTTGGTTCATTCTCGTTCTTGTCTTGACGATACTCCAAATGATTCGCATGAACTACTTCATCGCTGGTGTCAGATCGCAGTACCGGTACATGTTGGGCTCTGACAAGGCCGCTGAGCGCATCAACGAGTTCTTCGATGCTGCTCTGCCCTTCGGAGGCGTTGCTGCGACGCCATTCATTGGAATTCTGCTCAACAACCTGAGTGTTCCCACTACCTTTTTTGTTTTGACGGTATTTATCATCATCATTGGTGTCCTGAACTGTATTCCGAACATGGTAGCTGGATACTTCACAGTCGTTGCTTTTGTCTTTTTCCGTCCTCTTTACTACTCTGCAGTCTCGTAAGTACCCTTTCAATTACCTCACCAATTCTTGCCACTGACCTGTATTTTAGTGACTATGCCACCAAAGTCTTTGGCTTCGCTACGTTCGGTCGCATTTACGGAACGATCACTTGCATCTCTGGAATCACGCAGCTCATTCAATCGGGACTCGATGCACTCACGCATGGCCCATTGCACGATGACCCAACGCCTATCAACGCGACCTTGGGTGCCGTCGGAGCTCTTGTAGGTCTCCTTTTGACCGTCTTCATCTTTGTCAAGGGTAGATTCTTTGTCGAGAAGAAGGTCGAGATGTGGGCCGACGGTGAGAGAGAACGACTCCTGTCGGAAATTCGGCATGGGTATGGGACTGGTCCCTGAGTTTAATGATGGCAGAGGACTATAAAAGAGGCTTTGAGGGAACATGGAAATCATTTCGCAAGGCTGCATTACATTAATGTCATGTCGGAAGCTTCCAAGTCGTTGTCTTTTGCGGATTGTGTGTTCATGGAAGTGTAGGATGGGCTTAAAGGTTATTGGACGGGCGTACCACCTTGAGTTCTCACTAATTGAGTTTATACAGATATGAAAAAGGAAATGAGGCAGGACTTGGCTGGGCTATAGATATTCACGTTAATCAATTCGCCATTCTTACTGATTCTGTTGGTCATGTTACTCATATCTGCCAATCGGGACTAAATCCTGCGAAATGCTGTATAAACATGGGAAACCAGGGAAACTATGCATAGTAGTATATCTAGATCAATGATCCCCGTGCCCAATTGATGACAACGACGTGAGTACGGTTCGCTTTAGATCCACGCGCCAAACGTCACCTTGAAACTCCCTCGAGATATGCAAATGTCCAGCCTTAGCATTTTCCCTATGACAGTATGTAGTAGGTGACTTTAACTTAAATTGAATGGCTAGTAAGGAATGCCTCAGTTTACACGCTATGCGATAGATTTAGACGTCTTTGGATCTTTAGAATAAATGTAGGGAGTCGTTCACAGATTTCACGATACTTGTTCCTCTGTCTCTGTAACCTACGCAGATACGACCTGCATAAACAAGTTCTTTTCGCTTTTCTAATATTTCAACCAATGCATTCCCTACAGTACTAATTAAGATGTCTGAGAACCTTTCTCTTACAAAATGTCCTGATGTTACATTCACACCGTCAGTTAAAGCAACGACACATGATGTCTTGCCCACTGACACGCCATCTATTCACCCTCAACTTACATCTGATAATGCATCATCGAGCGTCGTGGAGGCTACAACTTCCACAAAACCAGTCACAGACACTGCAAGCCCTGAGCCCAGTATCAGCTCTTCCGATACCAGTGACATCGGCGCCTCAGAGGTCATGATCACAACGGCAACATTAGCAGTTCAGACATAACAACTGACATCTCCACGACAACAGCTGCCGATACCACCACTACCACTAGTCCACCATCTCGTGCGTGCGAGTCTTACCTTATCCACCCAACAGTCTTTTTTTAGTGGTGACAAAGACAACGACGATGGAGTTGAGGAGCTTACTCTTCCATTCTCGGTGGGGATATATACCGAATCCAGCCAAACCATCTCAAAGGACTGATAAGCTCGTTCGACAACTCCATCGCACAATCCTCCAACAACACCTTTCCGGATAATGGACTACCATCAGTGGCAATTGCGGCCTACTGGGATAGCTTGCGCATCAAAGGGAATGCCGGTTACGAAATCACGGACAGAGTTTACGATGATACTGATATCGCGCGGTAAATATCGACTGGTGTGTTGTGGATAAGGGTGATGTCGTCACTCACTTCATGGTTATCCTAAGGGCTTACGATCTTTAAAACCCTGAGTCGGTATTCACACGTTACTTCCAGTCCAATGGAGGAAAATCAGTCACTATAGCTGTACAGACTCTTGTTGATGCCAAGTCTGGGCAATTCTCCTACGATATGGAAGATGCAGTGCCTGATGGATGCGCAGTTCTCTTCTTCACTATAGGAGGAGATGAGAGAGTCGTTTATGTGCCACCGTAGAGTTGAGACGACACCATCTACTACATTTCGTATACGTATGTACCTAATTCCAACATAGAATAATGACATTCATCTTCGTATTGCACTCAGCGCTTACACTTGAATAACGCAAGTCACGCCCAGGAAAAGCAGAAATAAATCATGTGTATGAACTGTTGATATTTATGTGAAACAACATAAGAAATTATATATAGCTATATTCTATAGATCAACATCACCTGAGCTCGATCTCCATCCCAAACTATACATAACATCTGAGAACGTAACCATAACCCTCCAAAGACAGGCATCAAAGATATCTTGAGCCTTGTCAAGGAATCCAGCCAATCCTTCTCGGACATCCTGAGCAAAGTCACCTATCTTGGTGATAGCCCACGACGAAGTCTCGTAGATGCGCTCCATCCCATGATGCAGGCACTGTGGTCTCTTCACAGGAGATTTACTGGGGTTATCGCCCTTGAGAACCTCCTTTTCCTCAGGGCCTGACAGGTCGGAGCCAAGAAGGTACACAGAATAAGCATCATCTGGTCCGCCACACTGCTCACGTGTATCAAAGATAGAAGTGAACCAGCATTTGTCGTCGGCAACTCGTGCAGATTCCTCTGGAACCTTATTGTGACAAAAACATCTAGATCCATGGCGAAGCGCAACATAATATCCCTTGATAGTACACTGCCGGGTGCAAGAATCTCCGTTGGAGCTTCGATAAGGTCCGGTGATCTTGACGCGAGGAGGATACGAAGAGGTGAAGCCAGGAAGGGTGAAACAGCCATGGGGTTTCAGCTTGGACAGTCCCATCTCCGTTGGGGGTTTCGTGCCCTTAACCGGTCGCTCGACTTCCTCAATCTCCAGCTCATCGTCCATCACTTTAGTGACGATTCCTGTGTTCACAACACTCCAAGTTCTTCTCCCACCACAAGCTTCACGAGACCAACCGGGACACCAGTGCGCACACTGAGCATCATCGACCCGTGCGCTCTTCGCAGGATATGTATCAGAGCAGAGGCACCAACCGCGCTGAACAGCTGCGACAGGCTTATACTCACGCTGACAGTAGCGAGCGCATTGTTCAATGTTGTTGAAGCTCTCAAGCTTCTTGTGTGTCAAGGTAGCAGACTGCTTATTGTAGCAGCCATGTGATGTGACATAGCCTAAGCTCGGCTCCTCATAAGGCCTCTGCATATGGCCCTTGTTATTGGATTCTTTTTGGATGCGGTATCTCCCACCAGCGTAGCCAGTCCTGTATGCCGAAAAAGTGTCTACAGGAAAACCAAGGCCTCCACAAGAGTACTGAGAACCGCCAGCGCAAGGGACCTGACATTCACGAAGTTCAGCTGA
Organism: Fusarium sp. NRRL 25184; assembly: GCA_013755755.1. Classification (NCBI taxonomy): domain Eukaryota; kingdom Fungi; phylum Ascomycota; class Sordariomycetes; order Hypocreales; family Nectriaceae; genus Fusarium; species Fusarium sp. NRRL 25184. The sequence continues at coordinate 6,817 of JABSSZ010000070.1, read as the reverse complement.
GGAGCTTGAGCGAGGATAGCCTTGGGCACAGTGACATTGCGAGCTTTCGATGAATGCAACAGCTTGTCCTGCATCTTTGCACGAGTCGATGCAGGATGAAGGGAGTTTTGAGACCCCACCTGCATCCAGAGGTATGCGGATTGCAGTCTTGGGGATACCGTAGAAGCATCGCTCAATCTGTCTTACAGGCTTAGGCTCGATGGCAGGTCTCCTCTCAGGGCCGAGGTTGTAAACACTGATCGCGCTGTCGCCACCACAGTTGAAAAGATTTGCTCCCGGACACTGAATATTACACTGAGATTCAGGGAGTTGGTCTCTCTGTTCGGGGTATTCGTTGCTGCAGTAGCAGACTTGATACCAGGTGATCGCATACATACTGCCCTTTCGATGACAGAAGCGATGGCATAGCATAGGACTATTATTCGCAAACACTTTTTGTGCGGTATATGCTGATATTCTTCTGTAACACGCCTGTCCGGGATGCCCATTTGGCTCGGTATGCTTCGCAGATGTCTCCCCATGCGCCGTGATCTTGCCAACATTGCCACGGTTCGTCGGGAGTTGCTTAGATTCGGTTGTCTGAATAGATGGTCCCTGTCTGTGATGCGATGAAAGTCGATCTTTTTCGTCATTGGCCACAGAAGGGATAGAGAAGAGAGCGTAAAGCTCATCATCCTCCCCAAAGGCCTGGTTTCTTGGCTGCTTGACGCAGTCACCATCCAAGATACCGACGCACTGCGCATTACAGCGATTATTATCGACCTGATGATAGTTTGAAGGTGCCGCATTACTGCAGAAGCAGTTCACGGAATCGAACGCAATCCATTGCTGACCGCGCTGGGTACATGTATCGACACACTTCTGGCGCTGAACCCCGTTCGTCGAAAATCCACCAACCACAAAATTCGTCGGTCTCGACCAATAGCAGCCCTTATGTTTGAGAGTTCCTAGATTGGAGCTCTGGGCAGCTGCCAAAGCCACCCAGAAAAGAAGAGCGGCATGCAATAAACTGAACGTCGCCATTGCAAAAGAGTGAATGGCGTCAAAGAATAAGAGGGAACCGCGGGGGCCGGGAATGAAGGGTTTATGTTTCCATCATCAGCGGCCGGTCTAATTTTACACGAGGACAGTCTGGGCTCTCGTTGGTTGCCATTGTGATAATTATGGAACGATTTAGGCATCATACAAGGATCTGTGCCTCAATGCTGGCTAGGATTATGAAAATCAGCCAACGAGTGGTGAGCTTGGCAAGCTTGGGGAGCTAAAGTGACAGGGCTACGGATCCTAACTGAAGCGTCCTTCTTGGCGTCGGCTACAAGGCAGACCAAAAGCAGAAATCGCCGACACTCAGAATACTTGTCCAGGGTAGGAATGTCTTTACAAAACCTTCAAGAATAAGTTCAACGACTCATCATTGTCATAATCAGCAGGGCATTTGACTTAGATTTAACCTTACCTTGGGTAACATCGCCTCCAGAAAAGTGACGCTATCTCCCGTTTTCTTCAAGCAAGGCTCCATCAAGCTTCTCTTGGCTAATCATGTTATACTCATCGTATTTTACGCACAAGCCTCGAGCTCAAGGTTATTTATTTGACAAACCTATCGTCATAAGCCTTACCGATTCTTGAGCTTCAAGCTATACAACCGGGGAAAAGGAATGACAATCACTCAAAGTTCCCCGATTGCTATGTAGGTACTAGGTGTTAGACAAACGCCACCATTTTCGGCTGAGTAATACCCGCGCGGGTGAGTGTCCATCTTCATTTGATGAGTAATGCATAAATCTTGGGCAGTCCTTGATAGTACTAGAAACCTCATGACGTCGATGAAAGCTGTTTCCTTTCCCCAATATTGAACATCAATCTGTGTCACGGATTGCCCGGCTTACTTTATCCTGCACTGTCATCGTGTTTGTCGCAGCTTGACTGCCTTGCCGAACAGCCGATATGGCCCACAACATCCCCTTCAGGGCTGGCTCATCATTAAACAGCAATGAGTATATGCATTCGACCGGAGCGAGCAGCCAAGGCTCAACGTGGGAAGAAGAACGAGAGCATGATCAGACCAATCAGCGCATCAGCATAATCCCCGCCATGCTCTCGTGCTTCCAGTGCCGGGCTCGAAAGGCGAAATGCGATCGATTGAAGCCCAACTGCAGTCGATGCGTGCGATTTGGAGATGAATGCGTGTTTCCAAACTCGCGACAGAGGCGACTCGTTCGGAAGGCAAACCCTGCTGCCGCGTTGGAGACCCGAATAGGTTGGTAACCCTTGCATTCTTGCCAATGGCCAGTGTCAATTAACCTTTTCTTGAAGCTCGGCTAGAAGAGATAATTACGCATAGCGGCCTACCAGACACCGTACTGAATGAGCCCATGTCCCTTGGTGATGAGGCCGGACTTGAAATGGACTGGAACCAGGATGCAACCAACATCAACCAGTCGCCTTCCTACGGGCCCGCATCTATTGGAATTCCCGTAATCCAACCTGCCATGTCGTCACAGCAGGACCCATTCGTGATCAACGAGTTAATTGGACTTGGCCAGTTTGAGCAGCTTCCGCCGAGCCACTTGACCGAACGACTGTAAGCCGTGGCCGCCTCTGACTTCGTTCCATAGCCCCCTCTATGCTACGCTATTACCACCGTCATTTATCGCTTCTACATCGCCCAACTATGCTAACACAGGGTTTATAGGGTTGACTTGTATTTCGACGAACTAAACCAAGATCTCCCAATGTTACATCGAACACGCTATGTGAGCTCTCTTCATTGCCCTGCCCATATGCGTCCGCCCATGTCTTTACAATATGCGGTCTTGGCTCTGGCCGCAGCAACGAGTCAGGAGTTCGAGCACCTCGCAATGCTGTTCTATCAGCGGTCTAGGCGGTATGCAGAGGCAGATGAGATGAAAGTGAGTGCCTGAATCGAAACGCATAAGGAGACAACAATGATAACAATTTTGGTTAGGGCCAAGGAGAATACTTTACCACCATAGCTCATACACAATGCTGGTGCTTACTTGCCACCTTTGAGTCCCACCAACTCCTCTTCTCTCGGGCGTCTGTCAGTCTATCCAAAAGTGTCAGGATCGCCCAGATGCTTGGGCTGCATCGTCTCGATAGTCCAAAACAGCCAACGGACCCTCCACTCCCTCCACCAAGAGATTTCATTGAGGCTGAAGAGCGGAGGAGAACCTGGTGGGTAATATTCTGTTCCGATCGGTTCGTGAGCGGCATCACGGGTTGGCCCGCTCTAGTCAATGAGAAGGATGTGAGTAGATCATTGGAACGGAGAAGCTTGAGAAACCAATGGGCTGATGTATTAATTGCATATAGATTGAAACTCGATTACCTGCCTCTGACGATGCATTCGATAAGGGCACCGATGAAGCGACACCCTTCCTCAACGCCGCCCTTCAAGGGGGCACTCTCTATTCTCCTTTTGCTGGCAAGGTACTTACCGCCCATACGTTCCACAGAACTCTAGAGCACACATTCCGGTCCCTCCCAAATGATGGCATCGAGGACATTGCGAATGGGCCATACTGGATTCGACAGCGGGGGATCGACGCTGACCTATCTACTATGATTTTGTACCTCCCAGAAACCCTCCGCCTCCCACAGTACGGGGGGAACCGGAATGCCATCGTCGTCAATGTGGGCATTCACACCTCCGTTATATGCATACACAGAGCGGCATTGGCAAAGATAAGACAGTTCGGCCTCGCCGCAGACTTGTTTGCAAATAGTAGGCTTCGGCTTCTACCTTCAGCAGAGCAAGTACTGAACGCTCTCAAGTCGACTGATGACGCTAAGGGAGCTATGACTGATCATTTCTTGGTGTTTGCGGCGTATCTTGCGGCCTTGATATTTATAGAGGACTACATGGAAACTAAGAATTTGAAGAACGAGCAGCATCTCCATTATATTCTGAATGCAATGGCCCAAGCTGGCGAGAAAGACCTGTTCTCACGTTCGTTAGCAATTCAGCTTGCTTTAGGGATGAAGCACTTCGGAATGGATTCGAGGACTATAGACAGAGTAAGAACGCGCACGCAACGTCCATTCATCATTTTGAAGTTGCTAACAACGTGGACTTAGGTACAAGAACTTCCCCCGACACCTGTATCGATACCCATTCTTGCCAAACAAGACAAGGCCTCATCACACATCACTTTCTGTTCGATTCTACCCACCAAGTCAGATGACTACTCAGTCTCACCAGGAAGTGGATAGTATCGTGGTGTGTGGGTGTCCACTTTGGCCCAAGCATTGAGAGTGTGCTGGTTATTGAGACCCGGCGTTATATTAATATTTACTGTATATAAAATGCCATACTCCTATGATATAAGGACTACGCTCGTTCGGTGACAAGATCTATATAGTGGAAGAAATAATATGACATGATTATGAAGCTGAAACTCTAACCCGTTCTATAAATGGAACTCAACGCCAATTCTCCGAAAGTCAGATAGTCTATCAAGGGAGCATTCTCCAAGCCCAGAAATACATTGTGACAGGGTTCGAACTCAAGTGAGAGTTATTAGCCATTGCCCTGGCCTGCGTCTATCAGGGAGGACCACCACTTGGTGCGTATCGGCTGAGCTTCCTGATTCTCTCGCCAAAGACATAAAAGAGTATTGGGACTGGGAAAAGCCCAACCGCTATAAAGCCAAGAACACTGGTGGCCCAATCAACCCCCAGCCTCTTGTACATGGCGGCCGCAAACATTGGAAATCCTGCACCGAACAGTGCCCGTACTACAGCGTTGGCAGCGAGGGCACTGTTTGCATTCATTCGATAATTATCTATGATGTAGGTTTGACCTTGGAGAAAGATACTACCAGCAAAGTCAGTAGTCACTCTGAGAACCTGCACGATCGAAAACACTTACAGCATGATACCCACTCCCAGCGGAATTCCAGCTAAGGCTTGTGGCACCCACAGGATGTGAGGGTCGGAAGTCCATGCGAACCAGAGAAGTCCAATAGGAAAACATGCTCCGCCAATCATCATTGGTAGAAGCCGTTGCTCAGGTGGCAGATAACCTTTGGCCTTCATTATGCGTGTAAACCGTGTCTTGGAGAAGATGACAATGATTATGACTCCAATGACAACACCGAGTATTATAGAAAGGAATGGGAGAGATCCAACACCACTGTTCCAGCCCCGGTCCTCTTGGAAGGACACCGGATATGCTTCGAAGCATAGGTAGATGAGGCCGTATACGAAGGACATGTAAAGCGTGACGAGGATGATCACGGGCTCGAGGACGAGCATGGCGAGTGGCCGGACTAGGATTCGGTATGCCATTTCGCGGATATCAACCGGCCTTTCTTCCGCAACGGCATGCATAGCCCAGTCTCGGGTTGATAGGCGGACTGAACGAGCTTTTCGAGCCAGAAGTGTAGACTCTAGCGTCTCAGGAACGATGATGAAAGCTATGGGCCCGAATAAAGCTGCCATAATAGCCGTGATGTATGCTGTCCACCGCCAGCCGAGCGAACTTTGGGTGATGAACCCACCCATGATGGGACCAGCAACAGGACCCTGTAGTCATTGAAATGAGTGTCGATGTCACTGATGTCTAACGAAGAGATCGCACTTACGACGAAATTCGCGCCCGCGAAAATGCTCATGGCAATGCCGAGCTCGACAGGTGGCCAAAGGTCGACAAGTGCGCCGCCAACAACGCTGAGGGGAGATGAGCCAAACAGGCCACTCAGAAATCGACAGACAAGGATAGTTTGAACGTTTTCGGCGGTGGCCACGGGGATTTGGAATAGTGCAAAGACGAAATACCCAACGAAGAGTGGGTATTTACGGCCGTAAACCTCTGACACGGGTCCAAATATTAGGGGACCAAACGCGAAACCCTACAGATGGATTAGCCACAAGTCGGAGTGTTCAAGATGTCCCTAGCGATAGCGAACGTACTAGGACAAACAAGCTTGTACCCAGAGTCATGACTTCTACCGAGACGCCGAACTCCTTTGCAGCAGGCCGGGTTGCTGTGCTAAATATGCTGCTTGCGAAGGTCACAACCCATGTCAGCATGCCTAACGAGGCTGTGATCCTCCACTTTCTCCGATTCGGCCAGTTCTTGGGGTTATCTGGATCGTCTGGACCGTCCCAGCCGACGATTTTGCTGTTGGGATCCCGTCCGGTTATTGCTCGATCAGGATTGTCACCCATGACTGTGTCAGAGGAAGGGCTAGAGTCCCGTTTCTGCTCGTTCGTGGAATCGAGTTCGGGGATAGAAGAGGGAGGCGTAGTGGCTCGGGCGTGGGACGCCATGGCCCAGAGGTCGAAGGACAGGGCTTCTGGGTTGTTCAGAATAGAGAGTTACTACCGTGGGATTAGTGGTATTGAATGCACCGGGAATGTTCAGGACTCAGGAAGTAGATAGGTGTCACTATTATAAAGCAACGGTACAGGTCGTGAGTGGATCATGTTGAGATCGAACTTTGGATGCGTCTGACGACGATCTAACAAAGCATTACAGCGGGAGACACGGCGATTTAGTCAGCGCGCTGATTCGGACGTGGCCGCCTACCGAGAGAGTCCAGTCCGGCGAGGTACTTGGTACGATCGGTCTGAACGGTATTATCGCTGAGCCGTGGTTGGTCCGACCGGTCTTGAACATAAAACCGGCGGGCCGCGATCCGTCCGATGGATCCACCGGAACATGCCCCTCCATGAACAACCCATTCAAGGAGATGCAACAAAAACTTAGGATCTTGATCCTACGAGACAAAAAGCCTTAGGTAAACTTAGCATAATTTAGTATAGATTTAGAAGATCTTAGACTAAATAT